>JANRFK010003836.1:5901306-5969068 GCA_030068395.1 Apalone spinifera | reverse complement strand
GCTAGATGGACCTTTGGTCTGACCCAGTATGGCCATTCTTATGTTCTTATATAACTAGCCTATATTAAACAAGCGAATGTGTCAGCAGCAGCAATTTGTTCGTATTGAGAAGACAAAGAAAATCCCACAACTAGCACAAAACAGATTTCCTGTAAACATGAAGTGTGGGTTTGCCCAGAATCCTAATGCTCGAAACTCAAGCCAGAACATCACCGCCCCATCAAGAGAATGAAAAATTAAATTAAATGTACATATCCTACAGAAAATGACTGATATGCTGATAAAAGAAAAAAGGAAAACATACCGAGGACTGAAATGTTGTCTGTCTCTCTTACATTCTGAAAGTAGAAATTACCTTGATGTCTTTATGAAAAACACCACAATTCAATTTACACAATTTTGTGTCACATCCAATTTTTTTTCTACTTTTTTCATCTGTAGGTTCACTTCAATTGTAAGGCAAGAACTCCATCTTATGTTTCTGTTCAGTATCATCTACCTCTAAGGCTGTTGGGGGCAGGGATAGCTCAGTGGTTTGAGCATTGGCCTGCGAAACCCAGGGCTGTGAGTTCAATCCTTGAGTGGGGCCATTTAGGGATCTGGGGCAAATCTGTCAGGGATGGTACTTGATCCTGCCATGAGGGCAGCGCACTGGACTCAATGTCCCTTCCAGTTCTATATGATGCTTTTTTTTGAAGATATACCTAACTCAACCACCCCCCAAATCAAAGCCAGACGAGTAAACACATTGTATAACACTGATCTCACTTGTGCCATATCAACAATGTTAAAGATAGAAATCCTGTAAACATGTTTGTTTGAAGGTGAAACACAATACAATGCATCATTCACATAGAACCAAGGGAGATAAAGTGAAATTCTGTGTGCGTACCTTTTAGTCAATACAACTATCATCCCAATATGGATTTCAGAATCGCATTGTTAATGGCCACTGTCTCCTTTGAAAGAACGTAAACTCTAGGTGCCTGCACAGAGAGACAGGCTCTTTTGCCAACATACGTTGGCAGCCAGAAAAGGTAGGTAGTGTTAGGACCATTACAGGTTTAGATAAGGGTGTGTGTCTTACTACAGTAAACCCTTGGAACAGTTAAGCTTAACAAGAGAACATAGATATGTTTTAAAGTCTCAGAGGGGTAGCCCTGTAAGTCTGCACAAAGCCAATTTTCCCTGTCTTTAACATCCTCGTTTTCACATTAAAAGATAGAAATAGGACACATCCAACCCACTTAATCAGCCTCATTAACACTGGTCCTACAATTGGCAGGTGCTTCTTTTGCTGTTATACATATCTTGATTTCTGTTATTTCCACTTGCATTCATCTGATGAAGTGGGTTTTACTCACAAAAGCTCATGAGTCTATATATTTTGGTTAGTCTCTAAGGTGCCACAGGACTACTCATTTTTATAGATTTGTTTTGTTATTTAGGTTAACTAGGGAGAAAGTTATTTATGATTACTTCCAATATGTGGTGTACGTACATACTTTTACAGCAGAGCTAGGGTTGCCAGATGGTTTCTGAAAAAACACACACATAAAAAGTCCCCAAGAATGATTAAGAAAAAAAAAATCAGTGTGGCCCCTTTAAAAAACACGTGGTAAGGCTTTTTGGCCCTAACAGGCTGCCAGCAGCCACCCACCATCTTGCCTCCCTGCACAGAGCTGGACAGCTTCCCTGCAGAAGCCAGTAAGCACTAGGGTTACCAGGCTGCCTCTATATTGAGCCGGACAGCCCTGGATTTTCGCCTCCTGGCCGGGGGGGAAAAATAAATCAGAAAGTACCAAACATTTTAGGTATTTTCTGATTTTTTTTTATTTTTTTTTTACTGGACAGGAGGCGAAAATACCAGACACTTGGCAACCCTAAGCAGAGTAGGAAATCTACCTTATCACATATACTAACGATGGATTAAAATATTCAAATGTAGATGCTTGAAATTCATATAACAAATTCAAAAACTGGGCATATTGTGGACTTTGAAGTAATAAAAGTTATAGATTTTATTTGTAAGAAGCCTCAACTCTGTTGTGGAACAGAGCACCTGTGGCCCAGGTCAGCTGATTAGGGCTCAGGCTGCACGATTCTGGCATAGATGTTTGGGATCAAGCTGGAGCCTGGGCTGAAAGCCTCATGAGGGGGGATGATCCCAGAGCACAGGCTCCAACCTGAGTCCCACTATCTGCTCAACAATTTTAAAGCCCCACTGCCCAAGCCCCAGGAGCCAGAGTCAGCTAAGCCAGGCCAGCTGGGAGTATTCACCGTGTTGACGTACCTTTAGGGAATGTCTACGTGACATTGTGGAGTGTGTCTCCCTGCTCTGGTTGACAAAATTAGGATGGAGGGGCTCATGCTAATGCTGTAAAACCAGCTGACTAGCTAGTGATTCGAAGTCACAGCTCAGTCTCCTAAGCCCACCCTTCTCCAGAAGCTTCAAAGCACAAGCTACAACTTCAAAGCACTGTCTCTACAGCTAGTTTTAGAGCATTTATATGAGCCTCACTCACCAGGCTGAGCCTGGTAACCCAGCCAGGGAAGCTCACTTCAAAATGCTGCCTGTACGATTCTAGCTTAGCGGCAAAACGAGGAACCGCATGCAGCAAAACTATGAACATCATCTGTTCTGAAGAGTGTTCATGTTTGTTTTCAGTATCCTTGTAGGCAAAGCAACAATTTGCTTATTTATTTGGCAGCCTTGATTTCCAGGGAGAGTCAAAAGCAGCACTTTTTTCTTAATAAAGTCATTACGTAAGGAAGAGCAACAGAGTTCAGGCAAACATCTCTCATACTTAACTAGTCAATGGCATTTATTTCCTGCTAAAGAAAAGTGAAAGAACGCTAGAATGTTCCATTTCTTCCTAAGAACACAGCTCATTTTTTATTCAAGGCTTTCTGTATGTGAAGGATTTTTTTTTTAAATGTTTACCTGGAGTTAAGCAGCTCTCCAAACGCTAGTGGTAGCTCCAGCTTACAAATGAAGAAACTTAACAAGGAAATAAAAATATGGAAATGCTTTGCTCTAAAGTAACCAGGTTAAGCACTTCTCGCCCACGTCCACTAACCATTTTATTACAAGGTCTCCTCTATGGCCTGCGTTTTCATAAAAACGACCATAAAAATGGAGGAAATTTTCTCCTTGGAGAAAGAGACACGCTACTTTTAAAGAACATCAATAATTCAATAAATGCTAAAGATAAGTTTTCGGTGCAAAGCTAATTTCATGCATGTTCATTACAGTACAGTCCCGAATTCTACCATCATATACTATTTTACAACAGGACTGCTGACTCACTTGGTACATTCACTGTCCCACCTGGGCATAATGTGAAGTAGGGATCTTGCATTAAGAAAATAGTATCCAATCCTGAAAACAGAGACTATATTGCACACTTACCCAAGGTTTGAAGGACAACTGTAGTTTAATAATTTCCTGATTCCACACAGATGTTTGTCTGACTCCTTTGTGGCCTTTGTCAGGGCCTTTCCCCCTTTGGCAGGCCACTCCCAGGCTGGAATCTCAACCTTCAGCCCTACCCCTCTCCCTGAGCACTGCTCTCTCCTAGCAGCTCTAATTCTTGAGCATCCCCTTCTTCACTGCACTCCATAGAGCAATCCCCCGATGTCTCCCAGGTATGGCTCATTCTGTCATCAAGGCTGGCTAGACCCTGCCCTTCCGGGGCAAGCCACCCTGTTGTAAACAGCACATTTACATGTAAACGTCTGCCAAGATTCTAATATGCTGCTCACTCTTGGACTTCCTATAATATCCAAACCTGCTGGGTTAGCTCCAAAATTCTAGGAGTGACCATGAGGCCTAAATCTCAGTGGCACTCTTCCCCATCTGTGAGATCCCAGTTAACAGACATGTAAATTCAGACATCTTGCTATGTAGGCAACTGGTGGCTGGAAATACCACTGAAGCCACATACGGCTACTGTCCTCTAATCCCCAGAAGCAAATTACAGAGGTGCCAGTACCGTGTGATAGCGGAATATCACTACACAGCTTTGGGGAACTAGAGGTGTGTCTGTCTGTCAGGATGAAATAGGCAGGAAATGTGTCCAAAGTTACAAAGGCAGGAAAGAGCAAAAGAAAGGCTTGGGAGTAAGGATAACAGTCAAAAGATGTGTGTAGGGATGGAGGGATGGAAAAACTGAATGGCTGTCCTAATATTTTCAAGACAGAAAATATGTGGAACAGACAGAACTGGGACTGTTCTTCCAATTCCCCCTACAAGACAGAACACCACCCCTACAGTCTGAAGTGGTAATGCCTAATTCCATCAAATGGCTCAGACTCTAGGAGCAGTGTGGTCCCTTAAGCCAGGGCCATATACACAAGCAGGGAGAAACAGACCATCACAACACTGGCTGTCAACCACATATGCTGTTACCTAGTCACATGTAATCTTTGAGAGACTAGACCTGGAACGTTTGTCCTCTCAAATAAGGAGTTGCTTTTCCTGGCTATGGGGCAAAAGCCAAGCTGTTTGCAAATGTTTAATATGGAAAATGTTCATTTCATTCTCCGTTTTCTTGTTAATGAATTAAAAATAATGCCTTTAAAATGTGCTCTTTTATAGTTTAACTACTTCATTGTTTAGCATTCACACCGATTAAACACAACATAAGTGCAGATGTTTGTGGCAGAGAAGTTAAATTGATAACCAGAGAGCAAATGAGCCAATTACCATATAAAATAAGATTTGTAATGGAAGATTATGTGTTTCGTTACCAAATAGACAATTAAACTTCAAAGCAGTCTTGGCAGCTCAGCTTTCCCTCCCTATCCCTTCTAATGTCATTATCACGCAATGAACAATTTTCATTGCTAATTGCTTATGCAGAATTTCACATGCAGAATGTTCTACTTGCAACCTCCCTATTCCACAGGCTCCATTTAATTCCTTCCCTACTTCTGAGCTATTTTAAACTTTGTAAGGTTTAAACACCGATGCCTAGCAATCTCCAACGGAAGCCAGTGTTTAGCAACAGTGCAACCGCAGCACTTCCTTGTCTGCCTGTGCTATGCTCCATGGAATTGTGTACGTGACTTGCCGGTAGGGTGCTTGCAGAATCCGTGGCTTCAGTTAGAATGTCAAAGATTAGAAACTGAGGTCCCTGCATAATTACAAGGAGGGGAATAATGAAGAGTTGATGTTTATTGCAAGATTCCCATGATAGTGGTTTCTCTAAGTGCCTTTTCAGAGCTTTGCAGCTCCTTTGCCGATGTGTGAAGCAGAAAGACGGTACAACCTCAATAGGCAGCAGCTTGATCATGTCTGTTGTCAAGTTAGCCACTTGCACTGCCTCCAATGAGCGAGGGAACCAATTATACCTAGTCCCTCCCCAAAATCCCCAGACAAGCTTTCCTTTCATTGTCCTACCAAATCACACTCTTTCCCCAACAACACACACAAGATTTGTTTTTCAAATCTCATTTCAAATTTGCAGCTCAGGCTGGGAGAGAAGAATTAACATAGTACTTTAAACTTTTAAGCACCGTTTGACATAATAGCTAATCAAAAGTTGTGTTTCTCAATTGTGAGCACAATTTTCCATATATGAATCAAATTAGTGGCATCTAAAATATGAGTGAGGTAGAGGCTGAAGGTACATTGAAAATGCACCCTTATTCACAGCTCAGTTTAAAAGTGCACTTTTGAAAATGTGAGGCTTCACTAATCTACTTCCACAAAGGACAACCACCCGAAAGACGTGAGCACAAATGTACACAGCAAAGCAGCCTGGTCAGTCTCTTCCCGTTCAGGCAATCAGCAGATCTCCCCAATTTGACACACATTATAGATCACTTACAAGCATATCAGATCTACTTAAGATGAGATAGGACAGAGCTGCCAAGAGGTGCTGTTACTATAGAAAATACAGTATTGTACCTGGGTAGGTAGGAGAAGGGTTGCCCCATACAACAGCTGTTCCTGGGCTCTATCCCTATCCAAGACACTGCATGCAAGGGGGGATGTCACATGGAGGGTCCTCCAGGGAGCCTCTCACTGGGGTCATGCTCCCCAGAAGTTTCAGCAAGTGGAGACCCCTTCCACAAGGGCTGCAGTGATTGGACAATGCCATGGGCCAATCATCGCTCTCCTATGAGCGTGTGGCTCTGCAAAGCAATCCTGCGGTTGGATGGAGCACCATGTGGTCAGGTTGGCTCCCTAGGATCCCAGGGAGGCAATTGTCCCCTTTCCCGCCAACCTACACGGCAGCCCTGGCTCTAGACTCCAGGACGAGCACCAACTGGAACTATGGAAAGGGTGGGAGAGGCCGGGAATCCTGCCTTGCCTTGTGTCCAGAGATGAAAGTGAAGCTAAGGCTTCGTCCTGAATTTGGCCATAGGTAACAGAAGCGCTACCACCCACATGACCGAAAGGCCACGATCCTTCTGACTCGATACTTCAGTAGCCTCCTCTGAAAGAGGCAATGCCAACGCTTTCGAGGCTGAACACGTTGACTCCATACTACACTGTGTCACCTCAATGTAACACGCAAGCCCTCATAAGCCATCACTATCCCGCAGCCTGACTCCCCTGGCATTGTTCTACCATTTCAATGAGCCAAGGCAACCAAAGGCAGACAGACAGCTGAGCCCAGTGCGCCCTGGAGTCTGCGTGCTCGTGCAGCCACTCAGGAGAAATTCAAATGCTGCCCAGGTGATCAGAAAGTGCCCCCAGCGAGGCCGTTTTGTTTCTACTGGAGATACAACATTCACATAAATCTCGGTGCACATAACATTGCTGAGCACCCAAGCAAGGGCCGTCAAGTTCAGAATGAAGCAACTACTATAGTCCCATGGCCAGCTAGGATTGTCCTTTCCTTGTCTAAAACCCCAATTAAAATGTAATTCCAGCTAAACCCCTTCCTACTGCCTTCTGCCCCCCATATACCTCTTTACATGGCAGCACCTTTCTTCACTCCCTCTCCTATACTAGCCACATGAAAAAATAAATATTTAAATCCAAACACCACCTTTGGCCACATTACTGGATATAACACTACACAGATCATACTGTAATGTGTGTGTTAATATTAGGTGTCTGATTCATCAGAAGGGTTTTGTAATTTAATTTTTCTATACATTTCAGACAAAAGAACATGACAAAATGTATCTCTCATTCCTGCCTCCAAAGCAGTATGCAGAATTCCCAGTTGTTCTAAAGCCTTCTTTATTTTGATATGAAACTCATCTCATATCAGGTGAAATGTTAGAACTCGCTATATGGCAGATAAAGAATTTCTTCCTCCTCAAAATTAAGTGTGTGATATTGTATTAGAACTAGGGCTGTCAAGCAATTTGCAAAAATAGTAATAATTGTGCCATTAAAATGGATGCTTCCTACGTTTTCAAATATATTTATTTCAACTGCAACACAGCATAGAAAGCGCACAGTGCTCACTTTGTATTTATTTTTCAATCACAAATCATTACATTGTAAAAAGGAAAGAAATAGTATTTCAAGTCACCTAGTACAAGGACTACAGTTCAATCTCCATCATGAAAATTGAACTTACAAATGTGTAGAATTATGTAAAAAAAATAAGTGCGCTTAAAAATACAACAATGTGAAACTTCAGAGTCTACAAGTCCTATCGTTTCTACTTTTGATCAGACAGTTGCTCAGAACAATGATTCAGAGGGGGAGCCAAGTGAGTCTGTAACTGGAAAAACTTGAAAAACAACCAATAGTCTCGCGGCACCTTAGAGATTAACAAAACATGTCGATGGGATCATGAGCTTTTGTGGGCACAAAGTTGGTTGTGCCCACGAAAGCTCATGATCCCAGCAGCATGTTTTGTTAGTCTAAGGTGCCGCAAGACTATTGGTTGTTTTTTAAGTTTTTCAAGAAAAATTAGTTTGTTTATATTTGTGAGAGATAATTTTGCCTACTTTATTTACTATGTCACCTGAAAATAAGGACAGATGTTAGCATGGCACTATTGTAGGTAGCATGGCAAAACTATTTAGAAGCCAGAGGCACTAAAGAGTCACATGTCCGTCCCTTCCGTCATGTTTCAACTACCATTCCAGGGGACATGCGTTCATGTTCGTCATGGGCTCTGCTCGATAACGATCCAAAACAGTGCAGACTAGCACATGCTCATTTTCGTCATCTGAGAGAGATGCCATCAGCAGAAAGTTGATTTTCTTTTTTAGTGATTCAGTTTCTGTAGTTTCCACATCACTGTGGGGCTCTGAAGACTTTTGAAAGCCTGCTCCACACCTCAGCTCTCTCAGATTTTGGAAGGCACTTCAGATTCTTAAATCTTGGTTGAGGACTGTAGCTATCTTTAGAAATCTCACATTGATACCTTTGTCAAATCTGCAGTCAAAGTATTCTTCAAATGCACAATATATGTTGGGTCATCATCCAAAACAGCTATGACATAAAATATATGGGAGAATGAAAGTAAAACAGAGCAGACACATGCAGTTCTCCCTCAAAGAATTTAGTCACAAATGTCATTAACACAGTATTATTTTAACGAGTGTCACGATCCTGGAAGGGTGATTGTAAAACTAAGGGACATACTAATGTTGAGTGCATCAGGCACGTAAATACCTTATAACATCAGCTACAACAGTTCCATGTGAATGCCTGTTCTCACTTTTGGGTGAACTGTAAGTAAGAAGCAGGCAGCACTGTCTCCTGTAAATGGAAACAAACCTGTTTGGCTGAACAAGAAGTTGGACTGAATGGACTTACAGGCTCTAAGGTTTGACATTGTTTGGATTTTGAGTGCAGTTCTATAACAAAAATATTTACATTTGTAAGCTGCTTTTAAATGATAACCAGATTGTAGTACAGTACTAGTATGAGATGACCTATTTTATAATTTTTGGTACAAGTATTTGTAATAAAAAATGTGCACTATAGCCCTTTGTATTGTGTTGTAATTAAAATAACTAGATTTGAAAATGTAGAAAAACATCCAAAATAATTATTTTAGTTGGTATTCTATAATTAACAATGTGATTAAAACTGACTTATTGTGATTAATTTTTTTAGTTAATTGCATGAGTAAACTATGATTGATGGCCCTAATTAGAATCAGCCTTACAAATAAAGCCCCAAAATGCTGTTTGTAAAGAAAATGAGGAAATAGTTCTGAAGTATGGTGACCATGCCAGCTAATCCAGTCACACCTTTCATCTACTTTCACACCTTCACTACCACTGCTGCAATGTGTTAGATTTTCTTTTACTTTGTTCACTTTGCCACAAACACAGCTCATGCATCTGCAAATACCATTTTAACTGTATCTTTCTGAATGCAAATGATGTCCTTGCCAGGATTAAAAACCCTGGGGCCTTTTCCATCCACTTGCCAAACTAAATGATGTGTTGATGCATGGTTCCAAGTTGACAGCATAGGTCACCATTTGACTGCTTGTCACAGCCAAGCTTAACTCTCACAGTAGAGATTACAATATGGTAAATAGTGTACATTTCATTTCCCCTTAAAATAATTTGTTTGGTCAATTAGCTGATTGCTGATAATTATTTGGTAATGGCATATATAGTACAGATAGTAGAGAAAATTTTACCAGCTCCTCTACAGCATCAGTTACTGAGTCAAAGGGTTAAAATGGAACAACAACATTTTTTGAATAATTATTTTTAAAAGTTAAAAGAAGAGGGCTAATTTCCAGGGAAATCTCCAGTGCCAGTTAGCTCAAGTATAGCTCAATGATGTAACCTGGGTCTTATGGTAACTCAAAACATAAGCAACCACCACTTCTTATAGCTCCATCATTTTGCAGGCTTGTTAATGACTATTTTTCAAAGCAGGAAGTCTGTAACAGAATGAGACAAAATTCATCTCTGCTCTACAATGGCCCACAGCACAGCCAATAATGTTATTTAAATCAACAGTACAGCCACCTGTAGGATTTGGATTCCTTAAAGTGAAAAACAGCAACAGGTAATTACTCCACAGTAAGGGCTCGTCTAGTGAAAATACTTTCTTTCCTAATGGCAGTGGGGGGAGGGAAGGAGAGGCTTCTTTGTAAAATAGATTAAAAGAAACTCCCCACCTCTGAGTGGCACTGCCCTCTCTTGAAAAACAGATTTAATGTGTAACTGGAAAATTTGCATGGCAAACAAAAGCTGACAAAATGGAATTTAGTGAGAAAAATATCTACCGAATTGAAAACTGTCAAATGCATAAAAGGCAATATACCAAGAAAGGGAAAGGTTATAAAAATGTAAACTAGTAAATCCACAGCAATTTTTAATACACAAAAGCCTCAATTTTCAATGGAAGAACTGAAATTGTCCTAAGAGGATAAAAGCTCTTGTTGTAGCAACATACCGTTCCGTATTCTTAAGTCAGAGAATAAAAGATGTCATGCCTGTTTTTAACAAGCCAAAGATGAATGGTTCCAGATATTGAGAAAACTAAATACAAATACACATTTATGTCTGCAGTTCTGAACTCTGGGAATGATTTACTATGTTAACAAAGCACTGTTCATCTTCTAAAGCCTCCTCCTGTTTAAAGTATATAGAGATTGACAATTTTTAATACTTGCAAAACTGTATCTCTTGGATGGAGTTTGCACCTAAAAGCCCAAACGACCATGGAGACAACAGAATTCCGAGTATTGACACAGGTTGTCTGGAGGCTGATAGCTTCCTCCACACAAATGCCAAAGCATTTCATATAAAGAGGAATGTTGAAAGTGAGAGGGAAGAACTGTGGCTGGAATGAAATTTGTTAGAAAAACAGACATCTTGCTCACGCTCAAAATGAAAAAACTTGCCCCAAAACTGAGAAGTACAAAATACTACCCATGGGCCATCCCTAAGAGAAAGGACTTTGAAGCAGCACAGAAAAAAGTAAACATTACTAATAAAACTGTCCACAGATCAGATGATGGCAGATTATGGAAACCTCCTTGTCACTTGGAGAAATACCATTTACAGGTAAAACAGATTAGATACGTTGAACTGACAAGAGAAGTCTTTAATTAGATGGGACCTCTTCCCTTTTTACAGTCACGTGGAAGAGCTTATAGAATCTGCAATATTTGGCTCTGGACTCAAGAATAGTCAATTGTAACTCAATTACTCAATTGTAACTCAAGAATAGTCTCTACACAAGGAGTTAATTAGTTCTACTGCCAAAGTCTACAACATTTGTAAACTGAGTAGGTTCTGGATTTTTCCTCTCAAACAAAAGTTAGCATGAATTCAGCACTAAGGAAAAATCATCAAATGAAGAAAATCCAAAAGTTAACATTTCTCTAATTGCACATCACTTAACATCTTTGCCCCTCACTTTCAACAGCCATAAAATGAGGCTGCCACCTCCATTTGTAAATGATTTGTCCTCTAGTGCTGGAAAGCCCTGCCACTCCCCCACCTTCAGGCCAATCAGGGCCTGGGGAAAGAGGAGTGCGCAAAGATTCCTCCCCCGCCAGGGGGCGTGCGGAACTTGCAGGGTGGGAGCAGGGACTGAGAGACCTGATTGGCCTGGAGGTGGGGGGAAGGGGAGCACATGAAGTCTCCTCCCACCCTGCAAGGGGTGTGGGCCCCTAGAGGGAACAGCAAGCTGTTCTGAACAGCTGGGGGTTCTGTCTGGGAGGGATGGGGGGGGCAAAGACTTCACACGCTCCCCCTCCCTCAGGCCAATAAGACGCTGTGGGCAGGGGGAACATGGAAATGTCCTGGCCTGCACCTTCCTTCTGGGGTGGCCCGGGGCCCTTTCAAAAATTTGTGATGTGGCCCCCCCTTCTAAAATTCTCATCATTTGCATGTTATGCAAGAAATAAAAGCATGCAATGTGGACATTTCAGTCCAACTTCTAAAAGTGACGCATGAAAAACATTCCAAATACACAATTGCCCTTCTTTGCTAGAGACTGGATTACTAATACCTTTCAGGTTGTTTACTGTTAGGAGCAGGAAAGTCAAGTCTGATCTTCCCTGATTTCACTGGAGGCTCTCGCAGCGCGCTTTGGACGATGTGCATTGTGAAATTACAAACCTTAATGAACAGGATAGTGCTGCTGAATTTTTAACCAAGATTTCACTTATTCAGAACGTTGATTAGACAGTGGTGTTAGACAGGCATTAAGTATGAAACAAAAGCTACATTGTTTTAAAATCAACAAAGAGCTTATGTACACAGCTCAGGAACCCACACAGTTAAAGCCATATAACCCTCCTCCTGTGGCATATTTACACTACTTTACAGGTGCTTATCTTTGTACTGTTTTGGTATAAAAATCACAGCATAACAGAAGGAGTTAAAGCTGGTACCAAAAAACTGTGTAGAGCAAACCTAAAAATCCTTCCTCCTCTTGGACGTTTAGGTTTCTCTCTCTTGTGATGACAATTTCACTTTCTCTCCAGTCAGTAAAGCATCCCAGGAAAAAGGAGCGAGCACACTCGTTATGTGGAGGGGTGAATATTAGAAAAACCCGAGCTAATTTACACATCCCAAGAACCAAACACTGCGAGAGACAATCTTTTATTTTTTCTCCCTGCATGTCACTTTTGACTTCTGGCGCTTCCCAACATTTGAGTGCTTATTTTTTTTACAATCTTAACATTTCTTTAACAGAAATGAGAGAAATCGCAGGAACACCCTTATGCTTTACTGGGGAATGGAGGGGTGGAAGAATACCCCTGTTCTCCCAGAGATAGCCAGAGCAGAGGAGAGAGTCTCCAAGTGGACTGTAGTCGCATTGCAATAAAGTCTTGGCTATCAAAGAAAATTCCTGGGACGGAATGAGAAGACATGTCCCTAAATTAAATCCAAATTTGTTACAACTGCCGACGTGCTCTAAGATTTTTCAGTTGCAAAGTCTCTCGATTGGCTGTCCTACCTTGGGGGAGAGGGTGCAGTAGCTCCTGACAACAATGTGTATGACAGCTGAGGGGCTTGACATAAACCACTGACATTTAGGCAAACCAAGCTGCTGCAAAAGGAACATATTTCTTCTCCTGTTTTGCATTACCTCTAACATTTCCTATCAGCACAAATACTTGGCTTTAGGAAGGGACAATAGTTCTGAACCCACCTGCAGCAGCAGAAAGAGGAACTACATACAGCGACTAAGCATTTTGTAACATCAAAGTGGCTTATTATTTTGAATTGCATCCCTAATTCCCTAGCTCTGCAGCCTCAGAATGTGGTTTACAGATGATGAAGCATGGTAAGTGACACTGCTTGCTGGGGATTTGCAGAGCCAGACTCATGAAGGAAAAGGAGGCGGTACAATCTAATCCCCTCATTTTCAATACCACATGTAAAGGAGATTAGGCATTTAGGGTTAGCAAGATGGAGATCAGGGACTCTGGTGAGATCTGTTTAACATGAGCATGTTTTATTAGCATAAGAGTGTCATTCTCAGCTCCTCTGTAAATATCTTTGAATAATGACTTATCGGTCCCTGTGCAGCAAATTCTACAGATATTCTACATTCTAACATACTTAATAAAAATCCTTTCTTTGCAGGCTGACTTACTGGTACAGGGGAACCCAACACTCATGTGTTAACAGCAGAGTGAGGCATGAACTTGGCCCCTACGTCCCTGAACCCAGCGAGACTGCAACACCATGTCCACATTCCATGGCCAATTTATGCCAAAGAAGTTGTCTAAAAATTACCCACCATTATTCAGCAATGAAGGGAAATTTTTCAAACTCCCTAATATAGACAGACTTCATGAAGAGGAAAGGAGCGTTTCCTTTCCAAGCAATGTAATAATTTGCTAAGCAATATAGCTTACGGGTGCTGTGGGACAGAGGAGATCATGAAAGTCCCACCAACCAGCAAGTGAAAATGCTGTGTGCGCACAATGTGATTTAATATACAACTACTTGAACAACATTCTCCAGTCCTCAGGATAGAGAACAGATGGTTCTATCACAGAGAAATTATATTATACACTCATGATTACCAGCCTATTCATACTATTAAACATTAAAATATACCTAATGTGCACATAAAGGGGTACTACCTAACTAAATAATTCATCAATTATACAAGAAAGTACAAAGCAAATGTCCGAAAGTACTTTAAATTTGTTTTTAGAAATAAATGGTTTATAAATAATTAAGTTATCAGTAAACTGAAATTCCTACATGCACTATCTTCCCCCTTGTTATAATATTTAAGTTTTAATAAGCACTCCCACCCCAGCTCTTCCTAGACAAATAAAAGCACATCTGACCCTGAAACTACCCCAGGTACCATGGAAACATCTGAATCAGAAGAATTCTCATCAAAATTTAACTGTCTTATAGCAGTGCCAAAACCAATGAAATCTGATTGGATTCCAGAGCCCTAATTTTCTAAACGAAAAACACATGGTGAGGAGGCTTCAGACACAGTCCTGCACAAGATGGAGGCTTGCTGCCTTTGGGCCCTCGTTCCACATTTGTAGCTCAAATCCACTTCCTGGCGTACAACAGAAACTCTGGTGGTTTAATTTACTGACCTGCCACCTCTAACACACACAGAGCTCCAAAAGAAGCCAGACTGGTGGCTCTGGGCAGATTCTGCTCTTGGGAGATTATTTTGTTTAGATTTTTTCCTCCCTGCTAAACACCACAGTCTAAAAATCTCGCATGCCTCCTCTTATTTATATTTAGAATATTTAATGAAAGGATTTGCTGCACTGCTTCAACAATGCAGAAAATAACAAGCCTTACTCTTGGCATTCCTGGGTATTATTTTGAACACAAGGATTATATTCCTGAACAGCAAATATAACAGCTATAAAAGCCAGCCGGTCTGTGCTAATGTGCACAACATTTGATATTTAACAATAAATTACAGTTCAAAGTAAAATGTTAATACACTCACAAATTATTCATTTAACAGAAGAACAGCTCTTTTCCCATAGATGATTATAATGGCACATTAAAAGATTGATAATTGCAGAGAGGTCACTGGGAGCATCTGCTATGAGAGCCTGTCCCTCTATGGCCATTAAAAACCAATCCTTCCACCAGACTATAAACCAGACTTTCAGAAACGGGAGGAGCAAGTAGCAGGCAGCATCACCTATTACTATGGTGGGTGCCAGACACTTCCTATGATAAGAACCTGTTCTTAGTTGCTTAGAACTTTTCCAGACTTTAACCATTTCAGCTGAAATTTTACACATTGGGTGTTGCCTCAGACAATGTCTTCAGAAACTCTCAGCTGAAACAGATCAGCCATTCCTGAGAATAAAACCAGAGGAAAATACCTTATCTTGTCCATGTTAAAAAAATCTGGTAACATTCCCTTCAAAAAGTTCAATGGGTTCAAGAAGAGACTTGAAATTTGGCAGAGAGATGGTCTTTGTAAAATTCAACCGTGCTGCCGGTGTGGCGGGAGAGTGATCTGATGAGGACCTGGAATGTGGTGTGAGATTTGGGACTGGGTAGACAAAAGAAACCAGGACGATGCACTGAATGGGAGCCCTGAGATTTGGGAGAGTCGAGGATGGGAGACTGGGGCAGAGTTCCTAAGGACAGGAAAAGAGGGCGGTGGGAGACAACTAGAAACCAGTGTGGGGGGAGACACAGAGCAGATGATGAACAATTAGTGGTATGCTGGGACTGAGAGGGTGCAGGTGAGAATAGGACTGGAGGCTTAGAGGGAATGTGCAGAAGAATTTCTGTCCACTACAGCACACTCCACTCCCAGAGCCTGGCCTGGAATCCACAGTTCCTAAGTCTCACTAGCAGGCTGTCCGCAAATAGCTGTGACTCTTACTGGAAAAGGGTCCCACACCCATCTAGTAGTGTCCACAGACAGCAGCACAATGTACACCTGATACTGCAAACTACACCGCAGTGGAAATCGAAGGGCTACACGGGCAGGGGGAGAGCAAGGCCGCCTGAAGAGTCTCCAGTCTCAGCTGCTGACATTTACTCTGCTAGCTCAAGTGGCAGAAAACAACGTGGGGATGTAAAGGTTCCGAAGTTGCCGATGACCAACGTTGGCGGGGTCGATACGTCCCACGACTCAATTTCTGTTTATTCGGTTTGTTTTTTTTTAAAAGAGGAAATTACACACAAAAGGCAATGTTAAATATCATTAACACTGCGTGAACAAGCCTTCACACTTCATGAGACGCCTGTTAAGACTGCCTATGAAACATCAGTTCAGTCCTCAATGCATCTGTATTATGGTACCTGTAACATCGTTAATCACATAGCCTATATTTGTCTTTGCATTGGCCTCTTGCCTCATTCAATGCACAGGGTGGACATGCTTGGGATTGTATAATGATGGTGACTTGTCTATAAGTTGTAGACGTTGGAACGTGAGTAGTAAACATAAAGGATGTTGTTGGGAATAAGAAAGTTTAATAACTGAGTTCTATCCTAGCCTCTGCCACAGAACTCCTACCTGCTGCCAGATCAGCTGCTTAAAGCAAATGTTTTGGAGGCAGTTACTACGTGTTCCTCACTTTCTGTGTGCCATGGAGACTGGCCTGTGCTTCAGAAGTCCCTTTGCCATCTTTATTGAAATACGGCTTTGTAACCTCTTACGTGGTGCCTGGGAACAAGACACATCTCTACAGTAGTCACACACCGGGAGGGTTATTTTTCTTCCAGTTATAATTGTGCAAACTAGAGTAAGGCCGTCTGAAGAGTCTCCAATCCCAGTTGAATGGTGAACAGCACAAGAGCTCATTTACTAATCAGTGCCTTCGATTTCCACCGCTGCTAAGGCTGCAGACTGGTGAGCTCAGCCTGAAGGATGTCAGCCAATTTACTATTAACAACAGCTTTAAATCATTGAAATTTACTATTAAATATTTAAATTCATGGATTAGTTTAATCGGAATCTAAAAATGAAGCAATTAAGCAAACAAATGTTCTATCCTCAAGGCTTCCTCCAATAAGGTATTAATAGCTTTAGATTTTGGTTGATCTCTTGAAAACATCTCTAGAACAAATTTCAGTCTATTCTCAATTACTTATAATGAAAGCAATGGGAATCCAAGCAAGCATGTTTTGGAAAGGATGACCCTAAAGTGTCCAAAACAAAGTTGTTCCCGCCCCCCCATCGGAAATCAATGGAGGATATATTTTAAATAAAGAATCCATTTCAAATTTTTAAAAAAAGATAGAAATGACAAGTGTTTGCAATATTTTTGAAAAAAGATTTTCGTAACACATATGGATAGAAGAAACTGAAGAAGGCATAATACTGATACCTTTCCTCCCCACCAAAAATAAGCAATTGCTACTAATAAGCCAAAAAAGAAAAAGAAAAAAAGAAGACATCACCAAGAGAGATCATTCACAAAGTCTGGATGATTCAAGTTTTAATTTAGCAAATATAGCAGTTAACTTTTTTTACTGCAAACATTAACCTTTACAAGCTTGCTAGATAAAAGCATAGTGCTACCATCATAAACCTGAAAACAGTATTTTACGCCATTCAATATTACCAGTGATCCTTTATGCTGATAAATCACCATTTTAGCATCAAACAAACCATACACATTTGTGAGTGTTTTTAGTTAAATCAGGGGAACAAAATACAGATGATTTCCTTCCCATTATTTTCTTTTGCTCAATTATAAATAAAACTTTCCTCTATCATAGTCAGAAGGTAATAATGTACACACGTTTTTGTACACGGAGGAAAATATGATTGGTGTAAGGGGTAATGATGCTGCATTCCACGACTCTGACCCTATAATAATAAAGCCAGCGGGTGGGAAGAGAGAAGATGGCACAATTTCAGTAACATTACCAATACTCTGAAAGCCAAATAATTTTCTTCTACATGAGTACGATTACAAACTTTCTTCCGTTAAAACTCCATTACTATTAGAGTCATTTTCATCACCACTGATTAAGGAGAACTTAAATATTAACAGCCATACATGTTCTTGGATTTCTGATTTAGGAATCACTGCCTAAAGGCACAAATTCAAGGAACAATTTCAAGTACCATATTTTAGGCCCTAATTTCCCCCTTCTTATTCTCTAGGACTGCTGAACATTTTAATTCTTTAGCAAGCGTCTGTTTATGAAATACGAGTGATACTTCATGCTGCATTATGAAGGAGCTAGTTAAAAATGGAAGCAAAACATAAACCTTGTATTCACAACTATGTAACTGTTTACAATGCCTGTAAACAAACAAAGCAATCCACAACAGGAACTCAGTCATATTAATTACAGCTGCATTGACAGGCCACAGGAAAGATAACTTGTCAAAAAGGAAAAAAACAAAATTGATTATTATTCTTTTTTTCAATATTCTCATGCTACCTCTCACCCACACTGAAGAAACAAAACATTAAATAGTATGAAAAATGTAACTTGGTAGTGTTGGTTGAACCTGTACTACAAACTACTTCACTAGGAATATTTTCAACAGGTGGCTAAAAACTTTTAAAATTGGGCTTTTGTCTACATGTTTTGCTTTTATACACAGAGGCAATTTGAAGGATAGCACGATGGCACGCCGACTCAGTCAGTAATATCCAATTCACCTCTCATTTCATCAAGATATTCTTTTAGACCAATTAGAACTAATTTGAAGTTAAAGCCCCAAGATATAATTGTGCTGTATGAATTATAAAGCATGCAAAATGATGATTTTCTCAGCCTGCAAAATTCTCATAGCCCTTCCCATACAGTTCTATTCCAAAAGCAACTATGCAAAAATGGGATCTTACTCAAATGAGTTGCTCTTTTTGTGGGTGTAGCTCCACAATCAATGGATTGACGAGGTGGTGACCAATCCACTGGGGATTGATTTAATGGGTCTAGTGAAGACCTGGCTAAATCAACCACCGAATATGCTCCCATTAACTCGGGTACTCCACCAGAATGAGAAGCTGAAGTCAATGGGAGACTTTCTAAATATTGCAATAAGTTGTCTGAAGGTAATTTGGGTCAACTTTAATCCATAGCATAGACCTGCCCAGTATATTTAGAAAGCTAGTTCCTCACTATCCAGAAGCCTGTTAGCATGACAGAGGCAATAATTAAGAAAGCATGAAGCCAATTCTGTCCTTCTTGTGCATCGACAGAAAACATTTACTAAGTTCCAATCAATTACATTTGTACTAACTCTCAAAAAAACAGGTTAGATGTAGGCCTGCCAATGGGGTGGGGGGAGATGGGACGGAGGAAGTAGCGAAGGGGGACCCAAAGATTCAAAAGATCCTGAGGCCTTTTTACATCATTGCCAGACCCGGGTGGTACACTCTGGGTGGCACTAAAGATTGGTGGGGGAAGTCCCCCTCAACTCTTCTAGGAGCACGGCACTGCCTCCACCCATACTGCTCAGTAGCCCTGTAATTCTGTTGGCCCCGCCATACATAGATGTCATTGAAGGTACAAATTTGGCCTCCAGAAACTTTATTACAGCTGATGATGAACAAGAAAGAAACCACTTTCAGACTGAACCATTTTCACTTGTCAACTGAGTATGTTTGGTATGAAAGTCACCAAGATACAAATATGAAATCTGTGATGCCATTTCTATAGTCATTTTGCAGAGTAGCACAATGCTTTTAAGCAGCTCAGGAAGAGTTGCTGAACTTATAAAATTGCATTCCCCAAAAAATATTGTGTATAACAGTATCCTAAAAACGTGGCTACCTTCTTAAGGATGGCGATAAAAAGAAAAAGCCACAAGAAGCCATCAATGTCTGTGCTTTAATGTTCCACACCATAATCTCAACTGTTCCCCCAAATTAAAGTGTCTGAGAGATTCGTAGAGGAGGGAGAAATCTGAACAATTTGGTAACATCATGGAGACATGATGCTTGCTGTCCTAAAATAGCCACTTCACAGGTCATTGCTGTAGACTGAACTTCCCTTCCCCCTAGTTTTTGGTTCCCATTATATTTTCTCCTGGTTTTCCCTTTCACTCATTACCGAAGAGGAAGCAGATCCTCAAAAATGTTTCTGAAAAACATGCAAAAAATTCCATTTATTACATTATTCATGTATGCCTTTAAGTCCTTTGTGACTATAAAAATAATTAATTTAAATCAATGCTCCAACTAAGCAAACTCAGTTTTATTTAAGGAATCAAAACTCTATGGGTCTTTTTCCTTTAAACTAATCTCATTATGAAGAGAAATTAATTAGCTGATCAACCACAAAAAAGCTTGGGGATAAGTCACCATAGATAATAGGCCTGGCCCCTGAAATAAAATTACTCAATTGTTTCATTTTCCATAACTGGATAAGTTTCCCCTCATCCAAAAAGTTCTGCTTTGTAACTGGAATTCCACTAATTTCCCCCTTCTCAAAAGAGAAATAAGACAGCCTTTTGTTATAGAACACATCCACCATTCTCACCTGAAGGATCATCAAAACCATATCCTGATATTCACCACATACACATACACGTCACATCCCACTTTCTCCTGAGACTCTTGTGATTAGTGTCCATTCTGTTACTTACCATTTCCATGTATTTTACAACTTCTCCCAAATAAAGCGCACCACCACTCACTGGAAACTGAAGAGTATTGCAGAACCCTATCATTGCTGGAACTGATACAACGCACAACAGCAGCAGAAAGGAAGATGGCATAAAGCTGAGAGTCAAACACAAAAACCAGTAAAAGATGGCAAGGATGACCCTGGTTTCACAGGCAGCAATACTTGTTAATTAAGGTGCATTTGTACAAAGGGACTTCTCACCTAAGTGGAAGACATTTTAATGAGCTTCACAATTCACACGTTATTTCTTGTGACTCTTCAGCTTATTCATTTTAAAAATTAATACTGAATCTTTGATTTGGGCTTTTATTTTTAATTGAAATTCCAAGTGTCATATCTCTTCTTGACAAGCAAGTAATAAACTTACAACACATCTCCATCTTGTGATCACATCTGCTGTCTCCTTCAGCACTTAACACTCATTAAAAAGAACCCTAGAAGTTTCAATCATTAGCACCCCTGACTGATTTAGCATTTATTGCTTTATGGAAAAGGTAAATCATCTGCAATAGTATGTCCAACTGTGGCAGCCAGTGGACACAGTACAATGTCCAATAGTAACTGTTCTGATTATATACGTCTTGGTCCATAGGTTATATGTAATGAAGACTATTTCTTCCAAGAAATCTAAAAGGAAAATATACTTGTGATTTTTTTTATACACAAATTCCAACTGATTAAGCAGACAGTCAAACTTTATCTAAAATATAAATTCGTAATTTGGTAAATAATAAAACCAAGAGGAAATAAGAAGCTAGCAAAACAGTGCAAGACAAGTGTCAACATTACAGTAACTCGGCTCAATGAAGCTAAGGAGAGGCAGAGGAAAAGCAGCAACCAGGAACAGATTGCATTATTCAGGGGTTCTGATAGAGAAAGCACATGCTGCTGGTGTGACGAAACTTTCAATATGCAACACACTCAAGATTTCATTTTTAAGTGAACAAAATTAAACAGCAGCATTGGCAGCATTTCTCCATTTAGCCAGAGACCCTATCCACAGACCAAGTTAAAAAAGCTGTCTGGAGACACAAATAGAAGAACATTGCTGAAATTTAAGTGTGGACAGGACCTAACCATGGCTTGGGAGAATACACAAAACAGACTTAAAATTAAATCTTTGCAGAAATAAACATTACTTATAATTGATTATGTAGGCCAACAAAATTCTAATAATCTAGGTTTGCTCAAAAATAATCCCTTCTACAAGAGTGCTTAGTTGTTTCTTTCATGAAATAGCAGCTGGTTTTAAACTCCATTAATTACTTTAATTTGTAAGAAATTTTAGCTGACATGAAGGAGAAACCAGTGCCTTTAAATTCCCTTAGTTCCATATCAGTTTCTCCATTGCAGATATTTAAGACCGAATGCCTAATTTAGCAACATTTTCTTTTTTCCCTCAGCGTTTTTCAAGAACACTTACAAGCTGAACCACTTTGTGAGAACAGCACGTGTTATTGATAATTTGGTTTTAGGTTTCTTAATGGTATTTTGTATCAGAGGGGTAGCCGTGTTAGTCTGAATCTGCAAAAGCGGCGAGGGGTCCTGTGGCACCTTATAGACTAACCGAAGTGTTTGGAGCATAAGCTTTTGTGGGCAAAGACCCACTTCGTACATGCATCTGACGAAGTGGGTCTTTGCCCACGAAAGCTTATGCTCCAAACACTTTGGTTAGTCTATAAGGTGCCACAGGACCCCTCGCCGCTTTAATGGTATTTTGTAATTTCAACACAATAAAAATGAAAGTATCAAAATCACTCCCCCTTTCATAGACAAGGCTGCTGGAACTTAAGTGAAGGAAAAAAAAAAAAAAAAAAAAAAAAAAGGCGGTCACAGTGGCAGTAAATTAAAGCATCTTTGAGAAGTAGGCTGACATCAGTTCTTTCCCAGCACTGACAAAAACAGGCCTCTTCTTGATCTATCTTCTACGATGCTTCTGCTCTCTGCTGCTGCTGTTCTAAATTTCAGGCCTTGGTGCAAACCTCTGGTACCCCACTTAACTGGGGAGGAGGTTAATCTTATTCCTCTCCCTCTCCCCATTGCTGTTGCTGCTGACAAGAACTTGGCTATGGCTCTTCTGTGTGTCCAAACTCCATCTGCTCCTGGCTTGGTAGTCCTCACAAACTGTGCATTTAGTCAGAGTTGGTCTCTTCCCATGTAGCTGTGGCTTCTCCAAGTACCTGCATTTCTCAAGTCTGTAAGGCAGAAGCACTGGTGTTCAGCCTGCGTCAGGGGAGGGTTGGTGAGCTTCCAAGCTTTCCCCCTTCCTTGCAGGCTGCTGTGGCTGTAGCCCTGTGACATTTGCAAGACATGTACCACTCACGTGCAAACTCTTCCCATCACTTGTGTCAGGGTCTCTCCCTCTTTCCTGGGCTTTGCTGCGTTAGTCTGGTGCATCTGAGGGCCTGGCCCTTCGGTGCCTGGGCTGGCATGTGAGGAGCCCGTGCTCAGCATTCCAGCACAGGAAGTTTTTCTTAACATCCAACCTAAACCTACCTTGCTGCTATTTAAGCCCATTGCTTCTGGTCCTATCACCAAAGGTAAAGGAGAATGATTTTTCTCCCTCCTTCTTGTGACACCCTTTAATGGACTTCTATGCGCTCTTCTGCCGCTTACCCGGAGTTGGATAGGGAAGCAAAAGGGCATCCCTTGAAGCTGCTGGAAGTTATTGCATTGAGATGGCTTACATCTTTTGGTACTGAAAGCAGACATGCCTCTCACAGGTGTGTTGACATGCTAAGAGTCCTGGTTGTGATAACTGCATTTGAAATGGCAGCATAGGTTAGACTTTCCTCAACAGAAGTTTAAAAAAATTAATGGTGGAAGCAGCTGGTACTCCTGATCCAACAGAGCTGAGTATTATCCTTGCCCTGTAAATGTGATACCAGCATCCTATCACCAAAGGAGGGAGCGGGATTTGCACAGAGGTCTAGGCACCTCTATCCAGGCCAGGTGGCTGTCACACACAATTTCTCGATTGGGGCTGTGGCTTTGCTCAACCAAAGTTAACAGGCAGTTTTGGGAGTAGCTGGAAATATTAGGATATTCTGAGCATCAAAAGCAGGGAAAACCAAAGAGACTGGGATGGAGCAGTGGTCTTAGCTCCGTTTTTGCTGCTGCAAGGAGAAACTGCCTTCACAAGTCATCTTGCATTAAAAATTTAAAATGTATGGACTCTTGGCCAAAAAAGATTGTCTTTAGCAGCACCCTCAGGGGTCATTCTGGTGGTGGGGGGTGGGGGGGCTGTGGCACAAAGTACTGCCGTGTTTTCCAAAATAACCCAGAAAGGAAATCTCCCTGTATATAATCAAATACACCAGGGAACTACAATTGTTAGAGGCAAAACTAGAATTATTAGCTGTCAAGCATTCCAAAAAGGTCCTGTTCCAAAGAAAATGCCCACCCTGCAGTGCTATTACTGGTCTCCAGGTCACTCCGTGAACCAAGAGGGGGAACAAAATCTTAGCCACATCATTTTATGTCAAATTTCTTACCCAAAGGGACTGGAGGGGGCTACTTTAGAATGTTGTGACACAAATAATCCAAACAGTATTAATACGAATACCTAAAAAATGCATTAAACCACAGGAATTTGTCCTGAGATAGTGCTATGTCTTTCTAAAACCATATTTACCAATACTGCACTAACCACTGGTGCCTTTCTAATTTCCACCCCTGGAAGCTGCTTCCCTCCCACTTTGTTCTGTGCTCCTTGGCAGCCTTTCAAATGGAAAATATACGCAAGTTTAGGTGGAAAGTTTATTTTGTTCAACAGACAAGTACATTCTTGCCTAGGGTTACTATTTGGCCAGGTTTTTTCAATCCAGCTCCCACTACAGTTTGAATAAACGTATTTGCTGGAAACAAAGTACCTCTTCATGACTTCATGCAATGACCACTTCTTAGATTATTTTTGCCCCGAATATCCAACAACATATTTTGCTCTTAAGCAGCCATGGATCACGGCTCTCTCTCCACTTTCAGGTGGAAGTTGAGTAAACATACGCTGTACGTAGCAAAACTGGATTGTCATTTTCCTCATTGCATGAAAGACAACTTGAGAAAGGCTGCCCCCACCATTAATTCAATATAATTTATTTTTAATAATGAGAGCTAATGTGAACTAAAGTTCATTGTTTAGGGTAAGAAGGTATCCTAGTTTCTCCACTTGTCTTCGAGTGGCTTTTTGTCCAGTGCTTCTGCCAAAATTTCCTACCCAGCTACCATTCAATCAGCTCCACTTGTGGCAGAAACATTAGGAGCACCAGTGACGATAAAGTTCCCGCAGTCAGCAGCATAGGAATGGCCAGACTGGGTCAGACCAAAGGTCCATCTAGACAGCCAGTGTCCTGTCTTCCAACAGTAGACAATGCCAGGTGCCCCAGAGGGAGGGAACAGAACAGGGAGCCACCAAGTGATCCCTCCCTGTGGACCATTCCCAGCTTCTGACAAACAGAGGCCAGGGACACCATGCCTGCCCACCCTGGCTAATAGCCACTGATGGACCTGTTTTGGCCTTTGTTTTCTAATGCTCTCAGAGCAGGTCAAACCTCACTGCAGTAAAAATACCTGACACTCAAGTCGTGTCTCTATTAGCACACCGAATGTTACTACAACTATGGAATTGAATTCACTGTAGAAGTAACAGGTTCCTTGCCACTCCCTCCCCCGTACATGACCTACTGCAGTAACATCGTTAGTATCTCCTGAATATGAACACCGGGATCTCTTTGTAATTAACACCACAACCAGATTTCATTACAAAGCCCTTATTTAGTATTACTGGTGGCATGTTTGCCTGCACTGCTCATTATTAAAGTTGTCCAGCACTTCCCATTATAAGACTCTGTTTTCAGTTGCATAGAGCTTTCCCAATCTTCAACTGTTTGAGCTGAAATTTTAGATATTGGAGGTTTCCTGTGACAACTAGTTGGGGCGGGGGAGGAATCTCGGCCACAACTGTTAAGCTTTTTATAAAGTGAGGTTACAGAAAAATACCTTACTTTGACCACGTTAAAAAAATGCAACCTATTCTTTGAGAAGCTCTCATACCTCTGCATGTGTTAGAACAGGGACATGAAAGTTAGAGTAGCCTGTGTTTCAGGGATGTCCCTTTTGCCATCCCTGTGAAAATCACCCAAATTTGAGCCTTTCAAAAACTGTAATTCACATATGCTCAAGAAAGTCTAGCTAGAGATTTGCAATTTAATTCCCTGAAGACTCCATGCTCACTAAGCATGCGCCAACCAAGGGCTGCAGGGGACTACTCCAGGCCAGGCTGGCTCTGAGATTGGGCAACAGACTTTGTGCTTTCAATTCTGTTTCTCCTGGGTTCTCAAAGCTCTCTGCTGCTGCCTATATAGGGGGAAGCTGTCAGATTCAAATGCAGAGGGAATGTGACCTGGATTTAAGGTGGGGATGGGACTGGAGGCTAGTGGAGAGGGGTGATTAAGGGGTAAAGACTGCAACTAAGAATAGGAACCATTGCAGAGAGGGAAGGACATAAATCTAACAAGGAGTTAGAAGTTGGTGAGAGTCTGTAGCCAACATTAAAATTATGTATCAGATATGGATGGATATGAATGAGTTTCTGGTCTATACATTGAGCCTAGGTGATTACTGACTTAGTTAAATTTGATTTTGAAATGTGCAACAATGATGTTTAACGTGTATATATTTTAATTTAATTATTTTCAAATCCATGTATTAACGATGTCACTATTGATTAAATTGTCAATTAAAATGTTTCTATTTATAAAGAAAAAGATTGCTAGTATATATTGGGTTTAGACAGATCCATTTTGGGCAGATTCAAGATATCAGAGAAAAAAAATATAGTAAAGGCTAGTTTAAAAAACACTTTTGGTTAATACATAAAAAACCTGTGGATCTGCTAGATACTACAGTAAGACTGTTTCATACACCTTTCCTATTTACACAACCCAACTTCTTCTCTACCAATGCAAGACAAGACACATTTTTGCATCATTGTAATAAAAAAGGTAACTTTCTTCTGTGACTCCTTCCGCATTTTCAGGAGAAAGGAGTCATGCATCCAGACTGGTAGATAAGTTTAATTTTAACAGTACCTTTTTTTCCGCGGAGGTACTGTCAAACCCTGGTCACATCTGGGAAAGCAAAATACTCTCTCCTAAATATGAGAGATTAACTTTATTATTTCAGACCTAGCGCATTATTTTCTTTATCTGTTATTGAAATAAAGATTATCATCAGGAAGCAACATGCAGCTCAATTAAAAACAGCAATCAAAGGTGACCTAAACACTACGAGAAAGGCTTTAGCGAGTTGCAGTGATGGCTCAAATTTCTTTCCTAGAATAATTTCTAACAGTGAAAGCTTAATGCAAAAATCCATGTCATCTAGCTCTACAGGCAGACCTACTAGTCTGATGTTACAAGATTTAATTTGGTTTTCAAATATCTCTAGATTCCTGTGAAGTAAGCATTTTTTCCTTACCCATGTACCTACCAGCAATTTAGAGTTGTCAGTTGCACTTCTAAATGATTGGTTTTATCTTCTAACTGCTTACCTCTTAGAAGAATGCTCTGAAGCCCAGCTTAAAAAAGAAATGAATCAAAATGAGCTTCTAAGTCAGACACCTGACAAAACTGATTGTGTAAGACAAAGAAATGCAATGGAGGAGACTTCACTGTCTGCCAAACAGTCAGCATGTATGGCCATTGTAGCAAAAGACGATCCGCAATGATGAGGCTATGAGGGAACCCGTCTGTATTAGGTACAATAAGCTTAGAAATTATGTCTCTCAATATACTATGTATCAAACAACTAAAAATGATATTGTGAATTACTGAAGGAAAAAGAAATCTGAAGTGTGCTAGTATTAGTATTGATCCCAGTACATTATAAGAATACTCACATGAGGGAAAATATACTGTTTTCCCCATTGTTAGCCATGAAGAGGATTTAAAACAAACACACAATACAAAATCAAGCACTGGTTTGTCTCACCAGCATCAGGAACAGAAAAGTGGGAAGGAGATACAGCCTCCCACTCATCTTGCTTCTCAGGTCAAGTTCCTACTTATTTTGGGCAAAAAGGAAACATGTTTGTTCCAAGCCTGGCTTCTAGTGAACAATATTATACAGTATGGCTAAACTGTTTTTCAAACTATTTTCTCAAACCTTGTGATGTGCATGGTCATATTTCTAATTTCTTTAGAAAAATAGTAGAAATTAAATCAATAATTTCAAACAGAAAAATGCAATCCTAATAGTACAATCAATGCCTTTGGATGCCAGGGATCACAGAGAAGTGACGAGACTTGCCCAAACTCACGGAGAAATCAATCATTTGAAAGCCAAGAACACAAACCAGGTACTAGTCCACTGCTCTAAGCATTACACCACACTGTGCCCACCCCCTACTCAGCCTTTGATAGGGCAAAGAAACAGTTTTATCCTTGTATAATATTTTGGTTAATGCATTTATATCTATACTCAACCTCCGAAAATTTCTGCCCAATGGAGATCGTTTTTATTATTCCACCTGCAAATACTAGCTACATTAGAAATAAAATTGATGGGCTATGAAATTTATGGAGCATTTCTTAGAAAAGAAAAATCTCCAATGCCTGCTTTAACAAATATGCCAACACCAGAAACTTCCTTTAATTTCGTCTATCCATTCAGCGCCACTAGGTGTAGAAACACTGGGAGCATGATCAGTTTCTCCATCAGTCTCTGTTTTGAGTGTGACACAGCGTTTAGGTCTGGGCAAAACACAAAAAATAAAGGTTTCAGTCATCAGGACAAGAGATGACTAATCAAGAAGGATGTGAACCTATCATGGGGGTGAGGGATTCCATCAATTTCCCTGACCTCTGTAACTTCTGCAGCAGATGATGCAGCTGACCCAGGGGCCACCAGAGTACCTTGAATAGCTCCTGGGCCAGACACAGCTGGGGCTGTCTTGGGCTACTGGTCCTCCACTCCTAGCCATGCACTGTTGGTCCATTCCTCTCCACCCCACCTTTCCCCTCCTCCCTCCCCCTCCCCCCCGAGCACCTGCAGCATCCCTCCGTGCAGCCCCCTGCACCAGAATACCCAAAGTGCTGTCAAGAGTTTATAGTACAAGTCAAGGACATATCCTGGCCCTGAATTTTTGTTTGCTGCCTTAATCATCAAGCAGATTCCTGCAATATAGCAATAATATGGCTAGGGTTTCCCCCCCACACACACACACTTGGACTACTGTAATTTCCAATATACACATATATTGGCTAGATAAAATTCCCTTATCTAGATATCTTACTGATTAATAATTCAAATAAAAAAGTGTACAGAAAGTGCAAAAATATCATTTTTCTCTGCTTTACACATCAGGAAAAATCTATGGGCATATCTTCTTAGAGGTACTGATTACTGCAGATATGGGGAAGGTACACTGAAAATATCCTAGATTTCTCCCTTCAGAGCACACTAATCCCCCCAAACGTAGCTTTCCTGAGACTGCTTAATGTTTCTGTACAATTTATTCTGACAGAATATGGCAGAATAATTACTAATTACTACCACACAGTATCTCACCTCTATCACCTTTATAAAACACCTTAAATAAAATGCTCCCTTTAAAATGTTTTTCTGATTTTAATACATCAGTAGGGACACTTAACATCTGGCATTTAATATATAACATCGATACTGAATGCTCTCCTAGAACACTCAAACTGTAACACTAGAAATCTATGGGAAAAGGTTTGAACAATAAGACAATAACTGTACTGTAAAAGTAACAATCTTAATTCTTGCCAAATAAACATGAAATTCTAATGCAAGCTAACCAATTCCTACAATTTACTCTAGGAAAATAAAAATGGGAAAATGTTTATTTTTATGGTTCAATATAAGCTGCAGTAAATATTTCAATAGAGTGGGGAAACTCCCTTTAAACTCATTATCTACACCACAAGTACCCAGGCAGACGACAGGAAGCTGTAGCAGCAGTCTAACTCGCGTCACAGGATTTGCAGAAATCCCAGGGGACCCAGATAGAGCAACAAAAGATAAATTACTCCCAGATGAAGAGTGAACTTGTAACCTTGTCGGCATCAAACTGGCACCATGACTCTTTCTGATCTAAATTTATAAATTGAACACAAGTCAGCAGACTGAATTTCAAATGCATTTACTACCTGTTTCCCCCGCGTTTCTTTCAGCGCCACCACCACCTCTTTTACTTAAAGGAAATCCGACAGATACTTTCATTTGATAGTTGAGAGCAAAACAGTTTTTTCCAGTACTCATAACCTACTACAATATTTCTACAACAAAACTGAGTAGATAACATCATTCCTCCTGCTGACAGGAAAGGAAAAAACAACATCACTATAGCTAAGAGAAATTAGACATTTTACTAAATCTTTTCAAACAACGAGTAGTCCTGTGGCACCTCAGAGACTAACAAAATATACAGGATCGTGAACAAAACCCACTTTATCTGACGAAATGGCTTCAACTCATGTAAGCTCACGATCCTATATCTTTGTTAGTCTCTGAGGTGCCACAGGGTTACTCATTTTTAAAGATACAAACTAATATGGCAATCCCTTGGTGACTAACTCTTTTCAGATACTGAACTACACTCTCCTTCACTGGGAGCAAAGCCATCTAGACAAATGCACTTGTCAAGCTCCTCAACCCCAGAATCTGCTTGCTTTCACTGTTCTCTTGTACAGCTGTTTTTATCAAACACTGTCCAGGGCAACATGAGCAAGTTTGGATAAGGTGACCAGATTGTAAGTGTGAAAAACCTGAAGGAGAGTAGCAAGCAAAAGGATGTCGGACTGGAGAGGTTCAGCCTGTAGTTTCTCAAGCTTCCTCTCTCCTCAATAGCACTGGATATTTTGTCCTCTTAATGTCCATCTAAAACATGCCACTGATGTTAAATTGTTTTGGTTAATATGACTGTCGTCCTTACAGCTTAATGACCATGCACTACCATCTGGAAACACTTAAATATTTAAAAGAATATAGTATGTAAATTGAGGTAGATTTAAATCCAATGAAACAGTGTTCCTAAGGCCCTGTCTACACAAGAAATGCTTTGCTGGTGTAGCTATAAAGGTAGAATCCCCTAATAGAGATACAGCTGGTGCCAACAATTTTTTAATTGTATGCCACCACTTCTTTGAATTACACTAGCTATGCCAACACAAGCACTCTTTTATTGAAATAGCCAGCTATGCTAGACTTTTTTGCCAGTATGCTTATATTGGGTGGGGGGTGTGGTTTCCTGCCATCCCAGACCTACATGACTATGCCGACAAAACTTTAAAGCTGGCCTAACTGAAAACTCTATGGCCTCTCCTGCTTTTCGTCTCCTATACCCAGGGTGCATGAACAGTTTGCTATGTCCAAAATTTAGATCTCCTCTGACAAACACTTGTCAATGCTATTAATAGATTACTGTAGCTTTCTACTCTGCCACTGCAGTACACTGCCTGCCTTGAACATATGCACAATGAAGATGCTGGAATTCTCTCCTTGGCTTATCAGATCAAATCACCCCCCTTTGAGTAGCACCCTATTGTGCATGGCATGAAGATAAAAATTCTTCATTTTGCCTTCACAGCCCTAACTGCTGCCTATGTCTATATGATCTAATCTTATCACAGCCTTCATCCCCTTCACTCACCTGTCAATTTTCACTCCTCCTCTTGTCCTCCTGCCTTTCACCACCCCACCTGTTCCTTGTAGAATGTTCTCCTGAGCCCTACTTCCTAAACTACCACTTCTCCAGTTTTCCAATTCCCCCTCCCAAACAAATAGCAAAAAGCAGTATTTTAGAGCACCACCCCACATCCACAACAGGCCCAAACCCCACAGCGTCCCCTGGCCACAGTTCTCCATTACCGATCAATGGGAACTGCAGGAGCAGTGTCTGAAGGAAAGGACTGCACATGGAGACCCCCTGAGCTGACCCTGCCAGGGGCTGCAGGGACATGACAGCCACCTGCAGGAGCCCAACTACCATCAGGACAATTATTCCGGACATGGCTTTGATTTACACCCACATTTAACAGATTCAAGCTACCGGTTTTGGTAATTTACCAGCAACTGCCTCAAAATTCCTACAGGACTGCACCTACCGCCACTATATGTCAGTGGAGCTCGCAGTGAAGAGTATCTGAGAAGAGCCCTCCCCTTCAATAGCCGTAATATTGTGAAATAACATATTTCTACCTAAACTTTTTAAGTGCAGGCTTACAATAACTCAGTGAATTATCATCATAAAATGTTAATGGAAAAATTGAGAGCATTTTTAATTAGCGCAGTCTGTATTTAAAAATTTCAATTATAATAGCAACAGTAAAATAACAATAGTGTACTAAGAAAAACTGGTCGGTCCAGGAAAGGAAATCCAGATGAAGCACAAGGGAATTAAGTACTCAGAACTCAATTTCCTGTATGAATTTCTATTGATTTAATTATCTAAGAAGAAGGACAGAAGAGAATTGATTATATGGGATCAGAGGATCATTAGGTGAGAAAAGTTGAGGATTTTTCTAGAAGATAATGATACAATAATCAAATTGCAGTCACTTCAACCAGTCAACAGTTCTTCACCAAATTACAGTCAGAGAACTGCAGTTACCAGTTTGAAAGTGACTTTTAGGCTGTAGGGAGGTATTGTAAGGTACAGAGGTTTAGCGTCTACAGAAAACCCCCACAACTTTCCTAAATTATTCAATATCATCCTATAATTGGAGCTCCTTCCAGATGTGTGGTCCCTTGGCTTCCACACGTTGGTGTCTGCATGCACTATGCAATGGAGCTGGGTTTGTAGAAGTGCTTGTTGACCCGCATGAACAGTGTGTATTCCCCACATACCTGCAGCCAAGGCTATAAGCAGCCATGTGTGTGGACACTGCTCCAGGATCCTGCTGAGTTCTGAGCAGTCCAGTCCATGGCATAAGGGATAGATGGTGTGTTGGAATCCAAATAGGGTCCACACATCCTGAAAACCCTTCAGTTACAGGTAAGTAACTGTTTCCCTTCTTTGCGTGACGGTCCCTACGTGGGTATGAATAGTGAGCAGCATGCAGGTAGGTGGAAAGACTTGTGAGGGAGCACTGTCCATGCTCTGTCCAATGGCCTAGTGAGCTAGAGGCTTCTCTGAGAGGGGCTGGTATACAGTGGGGACTGCCTGACCTACACATCATAAGGACCTTTCTAGCTCTGGGGCTAGGAAGGTCGGTTGTCCTGCTATGGTACATGTGCAAGGTGGACAGATGTGGCCACAAGTACTCCTATCGTGCACACCAGCAGTGGGAGGTATGTTGGCATGGCTATAACAATGCATGGAGGATGTGATAGGATCCCTGTGGTACAACCTGGGACTGCCGTTCCCCCTTAACTCTCCAGCCAGGGCCCTTCTCAGTGCCACAACAGCAAAAACCAGCCAACACCTCCCGGCGCTATGATCACTCAGCGATCAGCATGGAGGGACTCACACCCAGCGAAATGGTATGAAGAAATGCTCTGAACCACTCACAGACAGGCCTTGAGATGTCAAAGTTGGACCTGGTCTTGGACAAGGAGATCTGGGTTGGCACAGAGGCATATCGGAGCATGGGCACAGAGGTGGAGGCCTGTGAACCAATACTGACAGGGGCAAAACAGGGCTATCAGTATCCATAGTGCAGTCTCAGCAAATCTTGTGGAGGACTTCCAGGATCAGGAGAATGTGGGAAAGAGTTCAGCTCACCCCTCTGGAAAGGAGATTGGTGCTTCTCTCCCCCCCCCCCCCCCCAAAAGAGTCTCTCTCAGCCCCTCTAGATGAAGAGAAGCACACATTATTAGGGTTAGAAGAGACCTCAGGAAGTCATCTACTCCAGTTTTTCTCAACCAGTGGTACGAGTACCCTTAGGGGTTCTCGAGAGAAGTCTGGGGGTTACGTCAACACAACTGAAATTTGGAGAAAATTGAATTTTTGTTTTAAGTTTTACAGCGGTTTATTATCTTTGTACTTTTTACCCCCCAAAATTTTAACGCCTGCCTGGCTACAATTAAATTGTTTCTACAAATGTGTTGCAATGGTAGAAAAAAAAATTGTGTCTGAAAACTGTAGGTACTGGGGGTACTTAATTTTTTAAGGGGGTACTTCTATTTTTGGAAAAAGGGGTCCTTCAGAAAAAAAAAAGGTTGAGAAACACGGATCTACTCCACCCCCCCCCCCCCCCCCCCCTTCTTCCTGGCTCAAAGCAGGACTAGCCCCAACTCAATCATCCCAGCCAGGGCTTTGCCAAGACAGCCTTTAAAAACCTCTAGGGATGACGATTCTACCACCTCCATAGGGAACCCAGCCCAGTATTTCCCCACCTGCCTAGGGAAATAGTTTTTCCTAATATCACCTACACCTCCCCCACTGCAACTTGAGACCATTGCTCCTCGTTCTGCCACCTGTCTACGGAGAACAGCCTCTCTCCATCCTCTTTGGAACCTCTCTTCAGGAAGGTGAAGGCTGCTATCGAATCCCCATTCACTCTTCTCTTCTGCAGACTAAATAAGCCCAGTTCTCTCAGCCTCATCTCATAAGTCATGTGCTCCAGCCCCCTAATCATTTTTGTTGACCCTAAACTGGATTCTTTCCAATCTGTGCACATCCCTTCTGAAGTTGGGGGCCCAAAACTGGACACAGTACTCCATATGTGGCTTCACCAGTGCCAAAAAGGGGAATAATCACTTCCCTCCATCTGCTGGCAGCACTCCGACTAACGCAGCCCAAGAAGCCATTAGCCTTCTTGGCAACAAGGGCACCTGCTGACTCACGTCCAGCTTCTCATACACTGTAATCCCCAAGGCCTTTTCTGCAGAACTGCTGCTTAGCCAGTCGGTCCCCAGCCTGTAACAATGCTTGGGATTTTTTCCATTGTAGGCGCAGGACTCGGTATTTGTCCTTGTTGAACCTCATAAGATTTCTTTTGGGCCAATCTTACAATCTCTCTAGGTCACTCTGCACCCAATCCCCACCCTCCAGCTCATCTCCCTCTCAGCTCAGTGTCACCTGCAAACTTGCTGAGGGTGCAATCCATCCAATCATCCAGATCATTAGAGAAGATGCTGCACAAAACCAGCCCCAAAACTGACCCCCTAAGGCATTCCGTTTGATATGTTGATTGCTCCCAATTCCCTTCCTCTCTTCCAAATATTTCAAAAGGGGTTCAAAGTTGATAAAGCAGCAGTGCTGTGGTACTTGCTGGCTGCAAAGAGGTTCTGAAGGTTGGGGTAGGTATGCCCCACCTGCAGAAAAGGTAATGGACAAGGATGATGTGCTGTTCCCACAAAGAGTTTCTGACATGTCTGCCCGTGAGTTTTGGGTGCCTAGGAAGTGCATCAGCCTCAGACCTTTTCAATGACCTTTCGTCCTTTCAATGGCCAGACAACTGGAGAACTAAGTACGCTGTGCCAATCCACCTTCAGAGGAGTAGCTGGATAAGTCTGTATCTGCAAAAAAGAGAAGTCCTGTGGCACCTTAAAGACTAATGGAGTCCGATAGTGCATCCGACAAAGTGGTATTTACCCACAAAAGCTTATGCCCAAATAAATCTGTTAGTCTTTAAGGTGCCAAAGGAGTCCTTGTTATTAAATCTTAACTTTGATTCCTTTGCATTCTTTAGTTTGTGTCACAGCTAGGATTTTATTTCCATTTCTATATAAAACAGCTTGAGGCTCTTGATGATTTTGTAAAATACACAATCAGCTTAACCATCTTAACACACAACACATGCAAGGTATCACACAACTCCACCTTTCATAGATATGTATCAACCTACACAGAAATGCACAGAAAAGAGGCACACCAATCTACCCAAATTTATTCTCCCCACCCTGGTATTTCAGTACACCCTGACGGTCAACTGATTCTGGTTATTTTGAAGCAAAGTGGAAGGAATTCCAAAGTGGAGAAACCCTCAAAGTACAACTTCTCAGCACACCCTTTCCTTTCAAACAAAGGAAGCTCCAGCTGAAGTGCCTCTAGTGATAACTACCTTAACATCACGAGGAGCCTCTCGGACAGGAAGTTCCCAGACCAGTTAGAACTTCACAGGTCAATACCAGTATCTTTTATTCCACCTAGAAACTAACAAGCAATTAGAGCAGTTTGAGCACTAGGGATTTGCTCCCAGTAGAATACTTCCTTAAGTAGTAAGCAGAAAAATTCTGCACCTTAATACGCAGTACCATAAAGAATATCTCTGGTAATTTAATCTTCAGGTAAGCAATTTCCTTTTATTAACATTAAAATTACAGGGAGGAAATAGACCATATGAAATCTGATATTCTGTAACCTAACATTACAGAACAAATTATGTAAATTTTGGAAGGAGGCTCTTAACCCATATTTTAGAACTTAATACTTTAGAGGTAGCCTTGAACAGCGACTTTCTGGACCATTTAAAAATATATCATGGCTTGCCTGGTTGCGTTTTTTGTTGTATTTTAAAATTATCTATATGAACTCAATAGTTAAAAATAGACCACCATCCAATGGGCAATTTTCCCATCTGTTCATTTTCCTTCTCCAGAGCGTCTGTGCCAGGACAATACACGTGGGTATAGTTCCACCCGGCCAGCACATGGAAACAGCATGCAAAGATGTGTTGGTATTAGACTCTAGGGCTTCCGTTGAGAGTCCTAAAGCTTCCTAACAACCATAGATAAATATGCTTTGGACCCTGAACAAGATTTTAACTCCCACAAATACATGATTGCACCAATCTGAGAGAGAGAGAATCTGAACCAGTATAGAAGGTTGGAAGTAGTCTGGAAGGCACCTCTCCATGGACAACTCGATCACCAATTCGGCTGGCAAGACACTGCATGTGCATGATAATATCAAACAGTGTGTCTGTACAGTCTCCATCCTCTGGAAAGGAAGTGCAAGCACAGGATACAGGTGCAAAGGACGGCCTTTTGTTTCATCCAGAATGGCTTTTTCCCTAGGAGATTGTCTAAATGACTTCATTTGACAAGAGCAGATTTACACAAAGCTGAAGAGGAGGTCTGTGTAGGTAGAAGGGTCGGTGCTTTCACCAACAGAAGTTGGTCCAATAAAAGGCTGGATCTCACCCACCCTGACACTTTATGAAACTTGAAGACAGTTGAATGATGATACATTTTGAAGGGCACTTCTGTCACAGAAAGTTGTACTTTTTACTCAGGACAGCCTAAAGAAGTAAATTGAATTGGTGTACTTGTTTTGTGTGTAGGCATATTCAGTTTCAGCTTCAGTATTTAATAACATAAGAAGGGCATACTGGGTTAGACCAAAGGTCCATCTAGCCCAGTGTGCTGTCTTCTGACAATGGCCAACGCCAGGTGCTCCAGAGGGAGTGAACAGAAACAGGTAACCCTCACATGAACCTTCCCCTATCATCCATTTCCAGCCCAACAGAGGTCAGGAACACCATTCCTACCCATTCTCTCCTAGACAATTTATAGCATGCGTGTGTGTCTATTGCCAGTCTTCATTATGCCGGCTCTAATGAATGAGATCAAAAATCTTAGCACCTGCAAACAGCAAAATGAATTGAACATGTATTAATTTCCTAAAAGGAAAAAAGTTATTAGTCCAGATTCCAACTATGCAAACTTAGCTCTTAATTTTTGTAAGGTGGAACACTGTCCCAGAGTCACTTCTCTTTATTAGGACAAACTAATACAAAGGTAACTCCATTAGAGACAAATTTTGTCTATAGAAAAGAATTGGCCCCTAAAACAAGACAGTTTTCCATTTATTATGAAACACAAAAATGACAAATTTATTATAAGATAGAATTAGCCAATCAGAACAAAATGAAACAATGAAATACAATTGCTGCACAACACTGCTGTGTTTAATTGTTTATTATAAAAGCAGCCGGCACTACTATGCAACCCACTATAATCAAATCAGCCATGCTCTAGGAGAAGATGCAGCTTACAATGCACCAGTCAGGCATTTAGGGGTATTTCTATTTCTTGTAGTTCAACAAAGTTCCAGTTAAAAAATCATACATGAGAATCCCTGCTGGGACATAGCAAGGATTAAGAGGTCAAACATTTCACCTACCTTTCTGTGCCCTCTAGAGAACCTAACATATTTGCATACTTCTTTAACATCATTGAAAGTGTCTTTAAATTAGGATTAGAGAGTAATCAGAGTTAACTCATATGATTAGCTAAAAATTATCATGATTAATCGCAGTTTTAATTGCACTGTTAAACAATAGAATACCAATTGAAATGTATTAAATATTTTGGATGTTTTTCTACATTTTCAAATATACTGAATTCAATTACAAGACAGAATTCAAAGTGTATGCTGCTCACTTTATTATTTTTGGTTACAAATATTTGCACTCGAACAATAATTAACAAAAGAAATAGTATTTTGAATTCACCTCATACAAGTACTGCCATGCAATCTCAATGGAGGAGCTTTGTCACAAGTGGTATTCTATTATTGTTTAACAATGTGGTTAATCACCATTAATTTTTTTAATTGCTTGACACTTCTATTTTAAATATATGTCTTAATGTTGTTTCCATTAAAAACAGAAATCAGGCGACACCTTACACAAATGGTATGCACACTAGAAAAGACTAAATTAGGACTTCCGTTTTATATTTTTACAATGGGTTACTCTATGGAGAGTAACATCTTCAAGGATCATGATAAATACTTGTGACCGTGCCCTTTTCAGGTAAGACCAACAAGTAATTACAGAGGTAGGTCAACTTTCAGTCCTAAAAACCTACCGACTACCCCCTTAATGAAAGTTTAATGGTGCCAAACATTTAATATGGTTGTAATCTGATGTGTGCATCTGCCTTCAATGTGATTAATGCATAAATGTAAAAAATGGTATATTTCATTGGAGTGCTTATGAGATCATGAATACAAAGAGTAAAAACCATTCTGAGTATAATCATGTGACATTTATAGGAAACCAACTGAGATTGTTTATTGGCAGTGTTTTGTAAAAAGCACACAAATTTGAATCCCTTTTGAAAAAAAGTCATGAAATGAACATGCACGAACAAACCGTTGAATATATTCACATACATGGAGACTGGGTCTCTCTCAAAAGTAAACACTCTACATACCTTGAACTGTAAGATCTGCTTGAGCTTCAATTGTTTCGTTCCCATTATCCACAACGCAGGCATATGTCCCAGCATCATCTTCTGTGATATCACTGATCTGTAGGCTCCCTCCCGCCAGCAACAGAAATCTTTCAGAGCTGTGCAAGACAGGACATATAGGAAATGTAGCAAACTCATTTGTGTGGCGTACGGATAGAAGGAAACATGGAAGCTCTCCAAATGAAACTCCCAAATACACTGAAAATCTGCTGATTTCTGAGCTTTGATTCTTTAATGGAATATAAAGCCAGGAGGAATGGTTTGTTTTTAACTAGACTGGTTATTTGCAGGATTTTACTTTCAATGTCAGATTAAGTTCAACAATACACACATGACCACCTCTTACATACTATGAATGCATTTTTTGCACTTTCTAGTTTCAAATACTCGGAGATCAATGCAATTCAAGTTATTTTAAAATACAGTAATTAAACTTCATGAAAGATGTAAGTATTCAATTACTGCCTTCAAAGGATTGTTTCCCCAGCACTAAACCCACTCCAGACATAGCTGGAAAGTGGTTAAGTCAAGTGTACCAAAAGCCAAGCTTAGCATCTATGCAACCCATGAAATAAATGATTGTAATTACGATTCTGTAAAGAAGGCAGCCACTTCTGTTGGATATAAGAGCTCCAAAATAACATCTGCACTACCAAGCTTGCTACACTAAAGAAGGGGGAGACTAAGTTTAGACAAATCTCTTATCCCTACGTGAACATTCAGGGCTGATGTTATGCAAGCCATCCTAGTATTTTTTTCATTAACAAAACCGACAAAGGACAACGCTTCTAGCCTCTCTCTCCTGTGTTCCTCTCCTGTTGTCATGCTGCCTTCTTGTGTGCTGTTCCTTATATTTAAAAGAATCTTTCAACACCCCCTAGTTCTTGCAAAATTTAATTTTAAACAACTGTATGGAATACAAGAACACAAATCGCTAACAAAAAGCAAAACCGAGAAAAACACCACAAGTCTGGTTGACAGGACAAATCCCAAATCATCCCAATCCTCCAGTGAAAGTGAGAAAAAGTATACTGGCTGCCTCTTCTGGAATGGCTGAATCAGATTTTTCTGAGTAGGTAGCCTTTGACATTGAAGAATATAGCAAAATCTAGTGTTCCCTGACCCTTAACCCAGGAGCTGCAACCTGGTACATGAAGTCACAATGGTGCTAAAGTTTGGCACAGTCACACCTTCATTGTGACAGCGGGGGGCTAAATGGGCCAAATCCAAGAGTATCCCTGTGACCTCATGCACCAGGTTGCAATGCCACTGGAAATGAAAAAGCTCAAAAGCAGAAAGTTGGGCCTAATTAGCCCCTCCAAGACAGAAGCCAAAAGGGAGTGAGCTGTGCCATGTCTCCAGTAAATACCACCTCCTCTGATGTACTCTCCGTCTCACAGCTGTGCACCACCACATCTTCCACATCCCATCTTGCTTTCCAGCCTAGGCCCCGCAATATACTCCTTCCCCAACAGCCAAGTGACTCCCATTCTGTTATATCACTCATCCAGGCCCCGATCCCCACCGAGCTTCCCCCGCAACAATCCAGACCCTTCTATTGCTAAGCTTCTTTCCTCAGTCCTCCAGCTTTACCCCCAGAACTGCAGATTCCTTTCACTCCTTGTATGTTCTCCCCCCATGGGCTGGGGGAGAGGAGCAGTGTGGCACGTTCTTGCAGACAGTGTTTGATAAATCTTATGGTGATGTCACTCCATGTTGGGTTAACAAATGTGCTTAGACTTTTACCTTCTTACGAATTAGATGGGATTTTTAAAATGATGTTTCAGTGGAGGTATTGACAGGAATGCGCTTGGCAAATATTTTATCATGGGGAGCTAATTTAACAATTTACTATGTGCATCACATAGCTTTGCATCAATCAGGTCCATGAAATTGTTTAAACCTGCAAAGACTAACACCATTAAAATTTACTCATACTGGAATATGTCATATTTCATTACTTTAAATCCTGCTGAAGTTTTTGACAAACATTCCATCAAACTAACTCCATCCACTGCATCTGGCTCACATTATAAATATTCCTTCCAGAAGACGCAGTCCTCTGAATTGCAAAGAAATAGGCTCTCTTAGAAATATAGATTCTAACTGAACACACAACTTGAGGACAATTTCTTTAATTCTCTAAATAGTGATTTGCCATACTTAAAAACCTAATGTGAAATGATTATGTTATCAAAGAAAGTAATGAATCAAATGGCAAGAAGAGGGTACCGTTAAAGGTAACACTACAGCATGATTAAAGAAAAATTGCTTTTTTTTTTTTTTTTGCATTTAATATTTTCTCTTGTCTTCAGCTCCACTTTATTGCTTTTCATTCCTGAAGCTACCAGGTCTTCTACTGGAAAACAAACCAACCACACACGTTTCATACACATTACAGGTCACAGGAAGAAGTCCCTTCACCCAAATCTTTCATGTCCAGTCTGCTCAATTTTTTTAAACATTAACTTAAACTTTATTTAAAGAGGTTTCAACGCACATAAAAAAAAATCTGTCCAGACCTTAATTAGCAAGTTTATGTTTTTGAGCATGACCATCAGGCAGAAGCATATTAGTTAGCAAAAGCAAGCTATTTTAGATTTTACCAATAGCTCTGATTGACTCAGTAGCAGAGTAAATAACAGGTTTTTTTTACAATTAGACTTTATTTAAACTGGATTTTTTGACCTTTAAATACATTTTTCTTTAAAATAAACCTATTTTAAGTTTAAATTTGAAGATAATACCCTATGTTAAGGTCTACCCTTAGTATAATTACAGTAATTTAAATTAAAAATATTCAAGCAGTACATGTACTTAGCCAACGTAAAACCACAGAACTGGTGAAGTCACTAGCTGAACACCTGGAACCAGAGTTCACTCAAACACTATAGCACCGTTTGACAGTCTGCAGATATAGAGAATATTTACTTCATTTTAGCTTATTCATTTAGTTCAGTTCACTGACTAGTTGATTCAGAGTTTATACCAACAAGGAGTTGAAAAAAAGAAAGCCTTGTTTTCCTTTACCAATCGATGAATAAAAATTAAGTTTGAGGATAAGAGCTACTACTACTTCTAAAATCTTGAAGGACATGGTGTCCAGAAACAATCAATTGAACATATTAACAACAGAACATACTTTTTTTAATAAACAGGAGTTCTAAATACAAAACATATTTTGATAATCTTATTTTGTTTTTATATATCCAACACATTTTTATTTAACTAATATAAAACAATTTTAAAATTCTGATTTTGTGCATTTTAATTCAAATTTCCATCCAAATGTAGCTTAATACAAATCAAATATAAAATTATCCATCAATTAGTAAATAGAAAATGATCAATGATGCATTTCTTAAAATACAAACAAACTAAGAATCTGAATAAATATGTGTTAAGTTATATAATTGCTTCAGTAAATGTATAGATGCCATGTATCGTCCTGAGTAGCAAAAACAAGTACTAAAGATAGTGTATAGGTTATATTTAACTGCAAATCACGTTTAAATAGTTAGCAACTACTGACAGAATCTTTCTTCAGGGAAAATAATTTAAAAATACAATTGCAAAACAAGATTAAAATTGATGATTTAAGCCAAGATATCCTTACAGCAGATTAAAATCATAATTAAAAAAATAAATGAATTCAATCACTTTGATTTAAATCAATTCACCCTGATTTATACAAACATTCTTTCAAAAATGTAGGATTTTGAATTGCAATTGCTACTCTAATATGCTTGATTGTGTGTTGGAATGAAACAGGAAAGAAAAACAGAAAGAGTTTAAGTGTCATACATAAATACTGTTGTTTTTTTTTTGTTTGTTTTACAACTTGGCTGGGAAACACGGGTTACAAAAAAACTACAAAGAGAAAAAGGGTTTCCCTACTAAACTTTGTGTAATGCAATAAGCAGGGGTATGTAATTATGCAGAATAGATTAATTATCTGAAGTGAGATAAAATAATTTATATTAAAAATGTACATCAAGGGAAAACAAGATACTAACTGGCACAGTAAATCATCCATGGTAACGTGGTTTCAATATGGTAACCATTTGATCACACAGCAGTATTTACTGCAAGTTAGAGAATGCCACTAATTTTAATTCTACAGCTATTTCACTAAATCTGCTCAAACGATACTAGAATGAATGGTGAAGCAGAGGGAGCTGGAAAGCTTTTAGGGTTCTGCTGAACAAATCATCTGTCCATTAAATGCTACAGGAATGTTACTTAACCGACCCGTAACTAGAGTTCTCCAAGATGCGTGACCCCTATGTTTTGTTGGCAAGCACACACATGATGTGTGGAGACCACAAATGTTTTTACTAGCAATACCTGTTGGTCTGCATCTGTGTCTCATGTTCCTGACTGAGATCACAGTGAGCTAACTGCCATCCTGAGCCTTCTTTATTGAAAATCATCCTCAGAAAAAATCTGAAGCAGAAAGGGAGTGGCGTGGATAACGGAATAGGCTTAGGTTATATCTACACAGCAATTAGACACCAATGGCTTGCCCATAGTTGCTGACTCGGGGTAAGCAACTCAGGCACAGGAGCTGTTTAGCTGTGGTATATGTGTTCAGGATTGGGCTGCTCTCATTCATGGGTCTTGTGGAAATGCCTGCAGAGACTGGCACCAAGGTGTTCATAACTCTTAAGTGGTGTGCTGGTGAAAAGGTGATCTTGTGATGGATACATTAATTCCAGCGTCTGATACTTCAGCACAAAGACAGAGGAACCTAGCTCCCTGCTTATATAATATACGATAGACACACTGTACATGACATGAACACACTAACCACAGATGAAGGAAAGGAATTTTTTTCCCCAAGTTTCGTGAACTGCTTTGTCCAAACTTTAGGGCTCAGCGGAAGCTACGCTACGAGATCTCATTGCATGGACCTCGTCTCAGGTGAGTACGAGTTCTTGTAGAAGTTTGTCAACTCACAGTTTGTTGGTGCAAACCAACAGACAATGCTAGTAAAAATCTTCCGGTCTCGTGCACATGAAGCACTACTCACACTGGAAGACAAATAGGGACCATCACTTGAAGGAGAACTGTGCTCTATTAAAAACAAATCAAGAACTTACTTTCTGTAGAATGAGTTAACTCAAATTTCCTCTATATTGCCCCCTCAAAATAATCCTTATGTTAACACACACACTTCTCTAGCCAGCAACAGCAAAATACCTCCCTCGCCTCCTAGTGACCAGAGACTTAGTAGGATAGTATGTAGGGAAAAAAACTTATTTATTCCCTTTCTTTATTTTGAGCGGTAAAGGAAAAAAGAAATATTCCTCTTAACTATCTTTCTCCAAGACTAGATGTCCACTCGTATAGTAATGATTAAACTGCAGGGAGGCATCTGGAGTTATCAGGCTATTGGGGGTATTTCTACATTGCAATAAACATCTGCAGCTGATCCATGTCAACTGACGGGCTTAAAGAACTTGGATTGTAGGCTTCTAAAATGACAGTGTAGACCTCTGGACTCAGGCTGGAGCTTGGTTTATGGTACCATCACCCCACAAGACCCGAGAGCCCAGGCTCCAGCCCACACCTGGAGGTCTGTACTGCAATTATATTGTCCCAGAGCTCAAGTCTTGCGCACCCGAGACAGCTGACACATGCCAGCTGCGTGTGTTTTACTGCAGTGTAAACGTACCCTCGGAGGCTGGCCTGAAAAGACCCACATGCCCACTTACATTCTCAATAACTGGTTTTTACGTCTAGAAAAAGATGTGTAATACTCTGTGCCCTCAGTTTCTCATCTGTAAAATGGGGATATTATTACCACATCTCAGAAATGAATTGTGGTAATAAATTAATATTTGTGCACCACTCAAATACTCTAGAGACAAGCACAACAGAAAAGCCCATGAGGCAATTAATAAATGTCTTCAAAGCAGGGTTTGAATAGCATGGAGTAAATAGGCATAAGGACCTTACAGTGAAAAACAAGGACAAACATATACTGAATGGCTGCTCATTAACTGAGTACTGTCCTCCCTGTGCACTGAATGAGGCAAGGATCCTGTGGAAAAAGTAGCATTTGACCATGTAACTAAAGACTGTAATAATGCATATGCAGAAGGGAGCCCAATTAGGTTGCAAAGGCAACCTTAATTCTGTCATTTCCTTACTTTTGAATGTCTGACTCCGGATCCTTAATGTTCTTTTAACAGTTTTATTTTCTGCAATTTCCTGTTTTTAAATATCAAATGGGAAACAAAGGCAGTCATGTGGCATCGCACTGAGATTAGATCCATTGAAAAGATCCTCTGTTTTGCCAGTCTCTTCAATGACTGAGTCAGTCTGCCCCCCCTCCCTTCCATGGCACAAGTCTTGTCACAACCCTCAGCCAGAAGACTCCAGATTACAACAGCAGAGCCTGCTGTCACTTTAAAATTAAACAAAGCTGAGAGGACTTTCGCCTAAACCCATACATCTGACTTGGCCTAAATAATTCATACATTACTTATTTTAGGTGAGCAGAAAGTCAATTTCCATTTTGTAGCCATTACTCACCTTTCTATGGTAAATTCTTCTTCATTTCTTGTCCACCTGACAACTGGAGTTGGGACTCCTGCGGCGACACATGGAAAAACTGCACTTTGCCCAGTAACTTTGGTAAGTGGAGAAGGCTGCCTCAGAAACACCAGGCTTAATGGAACGACTGGATCTGCAAATATTTTGTAAAGAAAATGACAATTACGTTCTCAAACACCAAATAAATACAATGAGATTATCAAGCTAATAACATCAGCATTTTGTTCCCCTTCAGTAGAAAACACGGAGCTCAAAACAATGAAGCAGCTAGTTGCTTCTCTACCACTTTTTGGTGAAGCTTCAATAAACGCAAAACTATAGGACCAAGGAGGTATCGTTACAAACACTAACTTGGCTTAGCTATAACTTAAATTTCTGCAAAGGGCTAATCTAGAATTAACTGGCTGCATGTGACTTCCTGCTCCAACATGCCAGTTGAGTGCTCTGCTGTTGGAGCTCTGATTGCATAGGAGTAACCTGCTCCAAATTTCCCAGGAATCCAGCTGAGCAACTAGCTAGAGCTACTTCGAAACTGCCACTCAGTAAGAGAAGGTTACTTACCTGTAGCTGGGGTTCTTCAAGATGGGTGATCCCTACCTGTACCATAGGAAGGATTTATGCATGCACACCATACACCTGGAGCTGCAGATTTTGAAAGTGGTAGTATCTTCCAATCTGCGCATATGCCTTTGGCTCACTCACCTCATTGTTTCACTTGAGACAATAAAGGCATGGCAGACCAACTGTATCTACTTCCTAAGCTGCAAAACCAACAGATCCATAGCAGTGGGGAAAGAGGGTGAGTAGTGGAACACATATGGACCACACATCTCAAAGAACCTCCGGTTACAGGTAAGTAACCTCCTCTTCTTTTTCAAGGGATGGTGATTAACGAGCAATAACTAAGTCGGAGGAGGTACCAGGATGAAAATGGAAAGGTTGAGCAAAGTAGAGCTGCACGAAGGGAGGCATCTGCTGCCAATTCCTGCACCAAGATATAACGCAAGCAAAGGTACGCACTGAACTCCACATGGCTGTTCAACGTATGTCCCGGAGGGGCAGGTCATAAAAGGAAGCCATGGTCGAAGCCTGTGCTCTTGTGGATTGGGCCCACATCCCAGAAGGTGGAGGCAATTCCAGGAATTGACCGCAGAGTATGATGCACAGAAAGCCACATGAAGAGTGTCTAGGTGGAGACTGTCTGACCTTTATCTCCTTCAGCTCTTGCAACAAAAGAGTAAGAAATTTCCTGATCAGTCTTATCCTCTGCAGGTAGAAGGCAAAGAGCCGATGGACATCAAAGGGAGTGGAGTTATTTCTCTTTCAAGTGGTGATGCTTTCGAAAGAAAGCAGGGAAGGGAACAGACAGTTTGAGAGGAATCTGGAAAATGACCTTTTGAAGTAACTCAGATGCAGGTGCTGTGAGATTATCTTTATACCAAGTGGTGAAAGGGGGGTACGTAATCATGGCTCCAAAGTTCACTTGTCCTTCTCATTTAAATGACAAACAAGGCAGGGGACTTGGAAAGGAGCGACAACCCAAGAAGACAGTAGCTCAAATGGCAGTTCCATTAGTGCCAAGATAACTAGTTCGAGGTTCAGCTGGAGAGATGGATCATATGGGAAGGTCTGATGAGGCCTTTCAAAGCCTAGCAATCAGCAGGTATGTAAAGTCAGAATGTCCTTTTTTGGAAGGGTGGATGGTGCTAACTGCTGCTGGGTCGACCTTAAGAAGGTTGAGAGAGAAATCCAATACCTTCAAGGACAGAATAGAGGCTAAAAGGAGGGAACTCGCCCCTTCTGTTGGGCTCAGGAGATGAAGCAGTTCCACCATGTAACCTGGCAGGAACACTCAATGGACGCTTTCCCACCGCACTTCTGATGAACACGCCCCTTCGGGGGGAGATGCCAACAAAATACCACATTCTGAGGTAACGTGTCTGTCGATTGGGATAGCTGATCCTTTGCAGCTCAGAGGAAATGGGGAGGAAATTGGGGGATGGGCAGACATGCACAGGAGGTTGGGCAGCTAGAACTGTCTTGGCCAGCAGGATGCGATCAGGATGGCTGTTCTGTCCCATCTGATCTCATGTAGCACTCGGGCAGGAGTGAAAGAGGAGGGAAGGTATAGTTGATCTGGTCTGATCAGCTGACTATGACAGCATCGCTCAGAGTGGGGAGCAACACCGCCCTGGAACAGTATGTTCTGTATTTCCTGCTGATGGGGAAGCAAAGAGTTCCCTGGCTAGAGTCCCCACCGGGCAAAGATATCGCACAGTATAGTGTCATGGAGTTCACACTTACGTCCACTACAAACCAACTGCTGAGCAACTTGTGATCACATTTGAGTCACCAGGAAATAGGCCACAGATAAAAGGATCTGGCAGGCAGAGTACCAATTCCAGAGGCTGACTACCTCTACTCACAGAACAATGGACTTCCTTGCCCTGCCTGCTGATGTAGTAGACAGTGGTGGTGTTGCAAGATATAAGAATAGGAGGGGACTGTAAGGAGGGGAATAATGCTAGGCACCATCCACCTTACTGCCCAAAGTTCCAGAACGTTGATGTAATCTTGGATTCCTGAAGAGTTCATGTTGCCAGTATCATCTGGCCTCCCATATGTGCTCCTCAATTAGGATAATTCTGTCAGGAGAGGAGAGGAGAGGAGAGGAGAGGAGAGGAGAGGACACCGACACAAACCCTCCATTGGTCCATCAACCACTGAAGAGAAGACAGTACCATGAGGAGAACTGTTAGTATAAGGTTCATGGCATGGTGCACAGATGAGTAAGCTCTGTGGATCCACAGCTGAAGAGAGCCAAGTCAAGGTGATGACTTACGTGCATGAGGCCACGTAGCCAAGGAGGGATAAGTAACTTCTCACTGAGACAAAATGACTGACTACACAGGCCGCAGTGTTCTCACATGAGAGGACATGAATAGTTCCTGCAGAGTCTGGAACCTGTCCCTCAGCAGGTAAGTGAGCTGGAGGCCCCTATATAGTTTAGGGATTGGGTAGCGTCCACATTTGAGCTTCTGCCATTGGTGCTGACTCCAAGATAGGAAAAGTGCATGAGCAACATGAAGTCTGAAAGCAGTGCGTAGTCTCTGAGAGCGTATGTCCCATGGTCCAGCAGGATGCTCAGGCAGTCTGCCTGCCTGCCACGGCCCCAGCCACACCACTCCTGGAAGCTCGAGGCTGCTGGCAAACGTCTCTGAGCACCCCTTGGAGGAAGGGGGCAGCAAGCACCCCATCTACACTAACCAAGCTGAACGGGCTTAAAGTTTTGTCCCACATCAGCACTGAGAAATATATGTGACAATGTTCTCTGAAAATCCAATACACTGTAGGGGTACTGCTCAGATCACAGGCACGGATTTGCAGTGAGGGATGGAATGGAATACAGAGCATTAGAGACAGGTCTTTCATTCACGTCAATCTCAAATTGCGCAATCACTTACCTGTCCAGCCAAGACATAGAAACACAGAACATTCTAAGGGACAATTGGATTTCCATTCAGAGAGACAAACACAACATTCTGGAGAAGATTGAATTTCCTTCTCTATACTCATTGTCCAACACTTCCTCATTTCCCCACACACGGAAAGAAGTCAGTAAGTGGAGTCCCTAATGCAGGTATCTTGTGCAATACTATAATTGACAAGGAGGAGGGCTAGCTAGCACGACAGAAATTCTGACAAATCCCTATGTAACCACAAAGCTAGACATCTTTAGAGACTTGCAGAAATATTTTAAAAGCAAACTGCAGCCAGTGTAATTGTTTGAAACCTATAAAAAGACTCGAACTCTATCCCTAGCACAGAAAAAATTACTACAAGTCAGTGCGAAAGGCAACCTGAAGAGTACTTTCAGTCTAGTTAAACTGCCATGGTACGACGTAGTGGGGACACTGTCCACTCTTGTGACCCTAGATCCACTCTGGTTTTGTATCCACTGGTTGCTGTGTTGTGCTATGTGTGATCCCTACTGCCCTATGCTGGTCTGCAGAGGCTGTGTGTGTGCGTGTGCAGTGCCCAGCGGGGGACAGGTCCCTGAGGGGAGGCACATAGGCAATGACCCAGCTGGCCTGACACCTGGCCTAGGTGGAGGAATCTGAACAAAGCAAGAGGCAGGGCTGCCTCGGGGCTGAATGACCAGTTGCTGGGAGTTGGAGTTAGTCTCAGCTGGGCTAGGATGAGGAGGGGAGACTGAGAGCAGGAAGAGGGTTAAAGGGGTCTGGGTGCCCCTATCCCTGAGAGGAATAAGGCTGTCTGCTCTTGGAGCTTATGCTAACATCGATTCTATGCTGCACTGTTTCCCTGAGAACCAATAAAACCTTCTACTCTACTGGCTATGGATGGGGGTGCAGGGTCAGGGGCTTCCTGACACGCCATCACACATGCAAAATGTGGAAACTATGTGAATGACAGCTGCTTTCAATGCTGGGTTCCCACATTTTTCATGGCAGTTTAAACTGAAAGCTCCAATCAACAGAGTTATTCAATTAGTGGCAATGGAATCAGAACTCTAAACCATCAGAAAAGTTAAGAGAATCAAAGCTTCTGCACAATCCATGGGAAAATTCTTATCATGCAAGCTCTCGTACTGGTCAGAAGAATTATGGATTGGAGCTGCCATCCAAATCAATGTCTTACTTCTGATCCGTTTTCATAGCCATGTTCTTGATAGAATATGTAGTCATTCTGCTGTTGAGTCGCCCTGTAGTACATCAACTATACTAAACTGCAAGTAGTAGCTGTACCTTAGATTTACTACAGAAAGGTTGTCTCTGAAAAAAGACAAATACGACCAAGATTTTCCAGAAGGGACTAGTGAGTTTGGGTGTCTCCAGTTTTGATGCTCAGTTGGCGACATCTTAAATGGGCCTTATTTTCAGCAGCTGAGTGCTCGGTGCTTTCTAAAAGCTAGGTCTTTCTAGAAACGCCTCAAGGTGGGAACCCTAAAACTGAGGCCTAGACCAGTCCCATTTGAAAATCACGGGGCTCCACTCTGGAAAACATGAAGATGCCTATCTGCACAACTTGCCTCAAAAGGAGTGGCCAGCTCCTTCCTTTACAATTGCCTCCTTACAAACCAAACGCTCAACCACAGAGAACTTTTCACAGGGACCTTTTTCCAGCACACTTCTCTTGACTGCTTTATCGCTGTGATTACTTCTATGGCACTTCAAGGGCCAGCTGCCATTTGGCAGCAGACTGCTTGCCACATTTCTTTTCCCTCTATCCTAGAAGTGTTCCTAGTAGGTTTTCCTTTCATTTGATCACTAAAGGAGGCAACACACAAGCATGCAAATGGAAGATTAAGGGTTTACAAAGAGATGAGTACCTGGAAGAACTTTAACCTCTGCTTCATCACTGTATTTGGGAGACCCACCACTTTCCATGACACAGCGATAGAGTCCTTCATCCCCATCTGTAACATTGCTAATGATTAGGGCTCCAGTTGGCAGTGTGAATGAACGGTCATCCATAAAGAGTGGCTGACGATCCTGCTCCCACCTCACAAATGGTACTAGATCAGCATTGACCTCACAGTTCAGAATTACGCTGTTTCCTCTATAGACAGACGTTGATTCTGGCTGGCTGGCGAACCTTGGAAGTCCTAGAGAGATGAAAAGAGAATGGAAAAATCAAAGTTATGCCAAACTACCACAATTCTGAAGGTGAGACCAGCAATCTGACTTCTAAGCCTGACCAAAGTTTCACTGCGTGTCTCTCTAGCAAGAGCAGAAATGGATGAAAACAAGAAAATAAATGTGCATATTTGAACAAATACAGTAATTCCCCATTTAACACTATAGATACGTTTCAGAAAATGATCGTGTTAAGTGAAGATGTGTTACGTGGGGTCAATTTTCCCGTTGAAAATAATGGAAAAGGTGGGGGTTGCGTTTCAAGCGGTGGTGTCTGTTGGGACCAGTACATAAGGTTGAGGGAAAATGGGGACTGGGTTGCAGCAGGGAGGGAAGGTGTTTGGCTCTGGGGAAAGGAAGGGGAGGGGAATTGGGTTGGGAGTATGCCCCTGTGACGGGTCTGCTGGGACCCGCACTGCGTCCAGCGAGGGGAGGTCACTGGGGAACGGTGCAGCGAGCAGCGAACCCTCTGCCACTTTGCAGGGAAAGCCCTGCACAGCCTCTGGCAACAGGCTGGCTGGGGAAGTTGTGTTATTCTGGAGATGGTCATGTAATTCAAAAAACGTTCCCCAAAAAAATCATGCTATCGCGAAAACGTGTTAAGCGAGCACATGTTAAATGAGGAATTACTGTACAACACAGATTCTGCATGGGACATCAGATTAAAAATGTCTTCATGGAGGAAATAAGTGCTGAGGACCAGATTGTGAAAGTCTTTGTGTGAAGAGGATGACATATGCCAAGAAAATGCACTCAGTTCCCCTTGTTGCTCCCTCTCTCTGTCCCTAGGGAGCAAAGGGTACCCTAGAAAAACCAGCTGAGCCCAGCCCAGTCCCATCTTGGACATCAGGTTACATATGCTTTGGGCCAGGTTATAGCAGTTAGCCACTGGTTTCATGTAAGGAACTCAGTAAGTGATGCTCGTGGCTCCACTTACTCTCAGCCTTTTTTTTCTGAGTGTCATGCACCTCAGGGCTGAGCACAAGGCCTGAAATTTCCATGCATCTGACAAAGTGAGTCTCTGCCCACAAGACATTATGCCCAAGTAAATCTGTAAGTCTTTCAGGTGCCATGGGACTCATTATTTTCATAAAACATAACGTATGCTCTGGGAAAGGAGCCGAAGCGTCTGGAATGCTCTTCCCTTCCCAGATCCTACATTCTATGTGAAGGCCCATTAAATGCAAATTACGATAGACTGAGAATTTCAACTCAAAAGTCAGGAAATTTACAAGTGTGCCCCCCATGGCAACATTATCAGTGTTCACCACACAAATGATAATAAAGGTATACATTAACTTCACAGTCTCTTCGCTTGGATTTCCAAAAAAGCCTAAATCTCACTGAATTGTAATAGGAATGGAATGCATAATGTCCTTCGGTCCCTTTGAAAATACATTTTAAATATTGCTGTCCTGGCACATACGGGCAACATGGCTATTGTAGCTTTTGAATGTCTTCATATGCCTTGACTTTGCAATTATGTATTTTTGTGCATTTAATTCCTTGCCTTACAAAAACGATCTCCGGATGCAGCCCTATGACATAACTGTTAGGTTTTGCACTCTGCTGGCTTTCAACTATACCACTTTGTAGATAAACCAACAGATATAGGTGAAACACTAACAAAAATGGACTGCTCTGTAATCTTCAAAATTGTTTAAAGGGCCTAACAAAATGCCTACAAAAAAGTTCATTTAGGATGGGATTATTTCCCTTTAATATACTAATAAACCATTAAAGTTTAAAACCCCCAAATGCTCATAAATCAGGACATTTTATTTCAAGTTCCAACACCAATTTTTTCTTTGTTTCTTCTCCAACCCCTACCCAAATCTAAATTTTACAATACAGGCCACAAACCCTAAGGAAATTACAAATGAGTTTGGAAACCCAGCCCACCCATTGAATACTGACCAGCAACCCTTGCTTCAAGTATGAGATCATCTTATCTTCTACAAATGTTACAGAGAAATAACCCTACCCTCTGTTCCCCACCCCACGTGAGCTGGGGCTCATACCCCAACATCTAAAACAGATAGGGCTGGATGATATTACTGATATTGGCCAGAAATCGAGATAAAGGCAAGTGATAAAATAGTATTCCGCGTGTCCTATTCATTCGGATTAGACTTCATGACAACCCATCCACCCTCAAAAGATGAAACTAAATTCTGGATACAGTGTAATCTAGAAGAGCGAATGCTAGCTGTAGCATATGATTCAATACCAGTTCTTGTATTTTATATATGCAATAGGGAGATTTGTTTCTTGTGTGGCAACTGATGTTTATTTCCCACGAGTAAGCTGAGAACAAAAGGCTATATATAGAAACAGAATTAAGGTTAGTGTCAGAATTTGAATTGATAACTTGGGATATTTTTCAAATAAGTTACAACGTAGTTTCAACTTTCCATTCACCCCTGACAAATGAAGCCTTTTCTACCATGTTTTTGCAAAGTATTTTAATGAACTTACTAAAAGCAAAGACAATTCAGCTTTCCCCAAGTAGATGAACTATATCATCAGACCTGCATTTCTATCCGTTTCAGAGTGATCTGAAAAATCTCAGTGGAAATAAGAGAACACTAGTATATAACTACAGGCAGAAAAGTAATGTAATTTACTACACAGCAAGATCAGATTTGCACCATAATTCACAAAGTCACTGAAAGTGTCCTCTGCAACAAGCCACAAATCAGATGATCGACAATGATGTCAAATTTGACTGCAGCCAAAAATGTTCGCAAACAGTCTTACAGCAGAGTTGTTGTAACACAGCGTAAGAGAATTCAACATAAAAATTAAACGGGGCTTTTAAACTAGTGTTGGAAAGTCTAAAACAAACAGATATACAAGAGGCTAAGTCAGGGGTGGGCAATAATTTTTAATGGGGGGGAGGCACTCCAAGATTTTGGTAAGTGGTCAAAGGCTGCACTTCTGTGGAGAGGGGTTTGGAATGTTGGGTGAGGTGGAGAAGGTGTAGAAGGCAGCTTAGGATAGAGGAGACTGGGGTGCAGGAGGGAGTGTGGGGTCAGAGGGGGGTTATGATCTGAGCCAGGGCCTTGGGGTGCAGGGTCCAGGAGGGATTATGGGTGCAGGAGAGGATTCTGGCCTGGGGAGGCGTGTAGGAGGGGGTGCAGGGTCTGGGAGGAAGTTGTGACCTAGGAGAAGGGGTTGCAGAGGGCTTGGATGGTGACAGGAGGCAGGGGAATGGGGTGCAGGGTCAGGGAAGGAGCTGTGACCTGAAGAAGGTAGGAAGAGGGCATACAGGGGGTTTGGGTGGTAACCTGGGGCAGGTAGTTGGGGGAAGGCGGAGAGGGCAGGATGCCAGTGGCAGGTTCTGGCCTGGGAGGTGCTTACCTATACAGCTCCCAGCTAGCAGCTCTGCACAAACTTGCCTATGTGCTGGGCAGGCTGCTCCACATGGCTCTGCTCCAGCAGAGGTGGGAAGGGGAGGAGGGAGGTTGCGATGGGAGTGAAGAGGCTTCATTTGCTGCCCCTGCCTTTGGCAAAATTTCTCAGCTACTATTGGCCAGAAACTAGTGGGGACAGCATGAAGCTTTCCCCTCCCTGCCCAGATTGAATAGCTATTAGCAGCCAGCTGTTTAAAGCGGCTGCAGCTATTCTGTAGTACGGGTGCTGGCGAGGTGGCTGCAGGCCAGATTCGGCGGTTTGGAGGACTGAATAGCCGCCTCCTGCCCACCCCAGGCTAAGTTGTGAAGGTCTTGTTTACAGTTATGTTCGGTTTAGTGTGCTGAATGTCTGTGTTCCAGACCGAAACTCAAAGCTCAATATTCACACTTCATGGTATTGACAACGTTAAGATTATTTCTTGTTTAATTTTCGCCTACCTTGCCATCATCCTGCCACCTGCCCTCTTTACTGATTATGACCGAAAACTACAGATAGTCATTTGCTTAAAGGACCAGGGAAACAGATGACAATGCTACCCACGTGTTGATGCTGCTGCTGACAGTGGCTTTCATCTCCGCTTTCATCCAACTCTATGAGTGATAAGAATCTGACACTAAATCCATCTGAGTCACAAGACTGACAAGGAAGTAAGTTTGTCGTGGGGATCTCAGAAACCAGATGTGGTTGCTCAGTGGCACAGAAACGGTCACAGCTATGACAGCCACCGTTAAGATTACAAAACCATTCCCACTCCTGGTCTCTTCAGAAGCTCATAACTTTCTAAAACTTTCACCTCTCAGGTTGAAATTCTCCCTTTCTGGATTATCAAGGGATTTTTTTCTTGAAATCTGAGCAAAATTAGCTGGAGACTAAACAAAATTGGAATGATAAAAATATTTTTCCATGATTTAAAAATAATCCCAGCAAGTATTTTATTTACTCCGCTCTGCAATCAAAACAACAGAGTTGAAGGATGACATTTTTTAATAGAAATTAATCTTTGAGAAATTCCTTCATTTTTTCTGGGAAAAGGATTTAGGTCACAGAGCTGAGAAACCTGACTAATGAATGTGCACAGCAGTTTGCCAAGCCCAGATAGCTAGTAGCTAAATAAGGATTTGTTTCCTACACAGTGTGTCTATTGCTACTGCAGCTGGAGAGCGAAGAGTCAAGAGGGCTCCTGCAGACTATAAGATCCTCGTGAGGTTGAGCGAAGGATTCTGCCGGAACCTGGTCTCTGCCATTGCAGCTCTAGTAAAGTATTCAGAATCTTTAATTTTGAATGCAAGTGTGAAGTGAGCAGGGAATGAGGCAGGAAGGCCTTGATACAGAATCCCTTTATATGACTGCATTTTTCAATGTATTTCTCTTCCAGGTAGCAATTCTCTATTGGTCTCTCTCTCTTTTAACTGAGGCAGTTATTATTTGATGTTAGGGGAAACACATGAATACAGCTACTTTAACATGCCATTTTACTGCATGACAGTGATATGTGCATTTATCAGGGCTGTTACCCCATCAGTTCAAATTATTTAGATTGATCTTGATAAGATCAAAAAACTTAAAGACGAGTGGTCCTATAGTACTTAGAGACTAACAAAAATGTAGAGAGTATCATGAACTTTTGTGGGCACAACCCACCTCTTCAGATGACAAATATGGAGCAAGAGGCACAGAAGGTCAAATATCAAGCCGAAAAAGAGAGGAGGGAAGAAGGGAAAAAACCCCTAAACTAATAAGCTAAATTAGCACAGAAACGTTGACAGGTTTTCTTCTTCTCCTCCCTCCCCTCTTTTTTGTTGTGCCCACGAAAGCTCATTATACTATCTACATTTTTTGTTCGTCTCTAAGGTGCTGCAGGACCACTCGTTTTTAAGCTTTTTTTTTTTTTTTTTTTTTTTTTTTTTTAAAGTTTTGGACTAACACGGTTACCCATCAGACTTGTTTAAGATCAGGTCTCTTAAGAATTCTTTGCCCAATCCACAGTTGAAAAGATCAGCTAATATTCAAGTAACACCTGACTGGATGGTTGTATTAATTTTAATAGACCACATGGGCCCAAGACAAGGTGTTAACATGACCCTGAACGGGACCACCATTAAATTGTCAAACAAAGTTCATGGTTTGGTATACAGAGGCCGCAGCCTGCATAGTGCCAAGGGAAAACTCCAGTACAAATCCTTGTGAACTGTTTATTAATGGAACAGGCTTTGTCCACACTATACAGGTTGTAGTGACAGCCATGTTGACGCATTTGTGCCGCTAAGTCTGGTGGCATGAACGAGGTTTGTTGGCACACCCCTTATGAGCAGGGTCTGGGTTGGCTGGAGAGTGCTCTTGTGGACCAGCTGTTCACACTGCCACTTGCTGTGGCAAACCTTTTGTGCTGGCGGCGGCGGGGAGTGGGGAGGGGGGTGGAGGCTCGGCGGGGGGACCCACTGCACCAGGACTAAGCAGTCCTGGCTCGAGTCAGCTCTGGGAGCTCAGTGGCTCTGCTTTCTAAATGCAGTAAGAGCCTCCAGGATCTTGCTACATTTAAAAGGCAGAGCCACAGTGGGGGACCCAGCGCGAGCCAGGACAGAGCAGTCTCCAGACTGCTGCAGGCTGGGACCTGGCACGAGCTGGGACTGCTCCGTCCTGGTGCAGTGGGTCCCCCCGCCGAGCCTCTGCCTCCCCTAACCCCCTTTCACGTGCAGATCGTGCTGAAGGGGAATCGGCTTTTGAGCCAGCTCCCTCCCAGGACTGGCTCCTACCCCCTCCCCCTTGCTGCCTTTGGTACAAAGGCGGGGGGGGGGGGGGGGGGGGGGGGGGGGGGGGGGAGAGCAAGTAGTTGCTTACATCCCTAGTTCACATCCCCCATTTTTTTCTTTTTAAAAATCCCAAAAGGGGAGTGGATGGCTAGAATAGTTCATGTTCTTGTTATTTTGATTGCCAGCTAGGCCTAATTCTGACGTGCCCATTTCAGTCCATTGATTTCCAGTTCCCCACTTCTTTTGTTTACCAAACTTGATCTCAGCCTAGCCCTTAAGTGAGATTGAATCAACCTTTTTGTTTGGACTAAGCCAGTATTACTTTTGCACTTCTTCCTTTCAACATTTGTTACAGGTTATTTTGACATTTTATGAACTTTCACGTGCTTTTGTTAAACAGCAGAGTGCTTGACAATGCAATGAAGGAAGACATGATATGTGCTCGGAGGAGGATTTTGAAACTTTATATTGCTGAAATGTTGGGAATTTAGACAGGCAGCAAGGGGAAAGAGGGCACACTGCTGCGAAGGGAAGGCTAATGGGCAAGGCGCAGGAAAAGGGAGCCCATTAGCCAAATGCAGTTAAGGGAGGGTGAGCAAAACCAAGAGAAGGCAGGAAAAGCACAGCCGTGGGCACTTGAACAGGAACCTAACTTACTGCTGCGAAACCATAAGGCGAGCAGCTGGGCCAAGGAGCAGGAAAGGCCTCTAGCAATGAATGGGTTGGGGGAGGAAGTGTCACCTGTGGTAGCAGCAAAAAGCAAGAGGGGTGGATTGGAGGAGGCCTCCATGCCTCTTCTCTATTGCTCCACACCAAAGGCTAAACAGATACCATCACAGAAACCAAGACGGACACTGCGCAGCACAACCCAAACTCTCCCTTCACTGCACCTCCCTCAGCAGCCCACACCGCTGCAAGAGGGCACTTGAAGGGAGAGATGTAAGCTCTAGGATGCTACAAGCCCTTTAACCTACCAGGTAAGAAGGTGTCACCACAAGCCAACTAGGATCAGCTGAATCCAATTAAGGGTTGCCTGAGACCTTTATAACCCTCCCCTGTTGAGATAAGGTTGAGGAGAGACAGACAGACAGACAGACAGACACACACACACACACACACACACACAGACACCCCGACCATCTGTTACCAGGCTAGTAGCAGTAGGGAAGTTGCTTCTCCAAAAGGAGAGTCTGCGCTCCTTCTCATAGGGAAAGCAGACAAGCTTGAGTGCCTGCTAGAGGAAGGAGCATTCATTAGGCTTACCCTGAGGTCTACCCTGAAGACACAAGCAAGGGAACATCGAAGGGGGAAGACAAACACTGCCTGAGTGGGGTTGATTACCACAGCCCACCATTGCAAGAAGGGAGAAACACTAGGGCAGGTAAGAGAAACATGCCCGCGCCTTGCCACACAGTACAAATATATTTTATGTGACTATATCAAGCAGTTAAAGGTCCTTATGAGAAATAATCCAAGAAATTATGTTAATAAATCAGTAACGGCAAATTACTGAATAACTGACTGGTAATTCAGTCTCAAGTTCCAGGTCACCTTAGTAACAGACACACGTAGCGCTCAAGATCCTTGTAATCTGGTTTAAAACTAAAACCTGCTATCATAAGCACAGACAATGATGATCCTCCACACTCACAGAATTAGGGAGTGAACTGGTCTTACTACATCAATTATAAAGTTTCTCACTCTGCTGAACACAAACAGCTTCGACACTGAACAGATGTCTAGCCTTGTTAAATACGCACTAACTGAAGTGATAACACAGAGGTGTGAATTTCCTTCATTTTTCTTAAGCAGTAGGGGGGCAAGGAGGAGCTGGTGCATGTGGGTATCCAACCATCATGTAGCCAGTTAGTCCCCATTTTCAAGTTGTACATTTGATTTTTCCCTCCTAAGTGTAATACTTTGTGTTCATCGTTACTGAATTTCATCATGTTGATTTCAGATTAATTCTACAATTTGTCAAGTTTGTTTTTAATTCTAATCCTGTTCTCCAAAGTTTTTACAATTCCTCCCAATTTGGTATCCTCTGCAAAGTTTGCAAGCGCACACTTTAGTTTATTATCTAAGTCATTAATGAAAATATTGACTAGTATCAGACTCGTGAGTCTCTACTAGATGTTGAGATTATCCTTTGAAAACTTTGCTATAGGGATTCAGACTCATGAACAAAACCTCAGAAAATGGTAACAGAAAATACTGAGATGTACCTAGAAATAATTAGGGGAAACATGGACTCGTGACTCCCAATGACAGATAAGCTGAAAAGAACATCTCTGAAATGGACTGGATACGAGATAAGTGTGGGAAAAGTAAAAGTAAAGAAAAACCATGAAAGGAAGAGGACAACAGGAAAGGATGTAGAAGACAAAGGATTCAATGGAAAGATTATCAAGAGAATTTTGAAGAGAAACGGATCGGAAGGAGTGAAGAAGAACAACAGGCACTTCCAACCGTGTGTAAACAGGGAAAGGTGTCAAGTGAAGTGAAGTCATGTCAGGTGAGTTTTTTCTTCTAGTCAGACTAGTGCTTTTTACATTATTTTAAATGGCTGGCTGGTTTGGAATTATAGATTATTGACTGTTTAATATACTCTCTCTCATCCTCTCTCACTACTGTAGCCTGCCAAGATGTAGCTTTCCTATCCTATCCCTTTCTCTATATTTTTCATAGTAATGCCAGTAACACAAGGCCTGTAGGACTTGACTTACCCTGTACGAGTTATCACACTACACTATTGCTAAAGCTAAGTAAGGGTTAAATCATTTTCTAAAATATGTGTACCCACAAAATCTCAGGGAGCAGAATTCAGCTTTGATTAGTTAGGGGTTGGACATTATGAATCAAAGCGAGGGATAAAATCTATGGAATTAAAGACGCTCATCTCTTGCTACAGGGTGCTCTCTTGAGACCAGAGGTCAAGCTCTAGTCCCTCTCAATATATATCTCTGCCTTGCTTCATTTATTCTAAGTCTTGCTTCTAAGTTTCCCATACTCCACCTTGAACCAAGGTCCCACAGGTGGAATGAGGCTGGTACTTCCACACTCAGCCTTTGGGAAGAGGCTTATGTGAGTATGGTATTATATTAGGTAACTAGATCTGTATATTTAGGTAAGTACAACTTGTATAACAAAGTTGGTTAATGTTATCCTCAGAGGAGATTCAATTTATATACTCAGTGTTGTATGCCTTGTTCTGTTGGCCATTTTAATAGCTGTCATAATAAAGCTGTTTTAATTCGGTATTATCCTCAGTGTGAGTGTGGCTGCTGTTCTGGACCCCCAGAAATAAAAGGATGTAGTTCTGTCAATCTAACCTGGGCAAAGAGGACAAACCTAGAATTTCCTAGTCAGCCTTTCCCACAAATTTCACCAATAAATCCTCCCCGGGCTACACTACATACAATACATTCATCAGAATGACAGATGAGGTTATTTGTAATGCTACAAAATTATCTCAAAATTCATTAGTTCGGTTATGCACAGTTTTTTCGAAGGTGTCAGAAATCCTTGCTGAAACAAGAGCACTCTTTCCCTTACCCTAAAATGTGATTAATTTCACATTTTAAGAAACAACAACATAGAAAACAGCACCTCAGAAAAAACACCAGTGCCCTTTGAAAACATGCTAGCTATACTGTATCTGGAAAAACACCCCTCAGTTCTTCAGTGTGATCATTTTTGGGGAGTAATGCCCGCCCCTGCGCGCGTCCCTCCCACCCCCACCAGTTCCTTAGCTTCTTGGTGAATTATTTAACTGTGGCCTAGAAAGAGCAGACACATGCTTGGGACAGTGGCACTTCCTGAGTTTCTGGAAAACACAGGGGTGATAACCTGGGCACAGTGAAGTCAATAGGAGTTTTGCCACTGTTTTTGAGGGAACCAGGGTTTTGTCCCATTTTCCAGGAACAGAGAAATTGCAGGACTGGGCCAGAGCTCTCTTTGCAACAGTGGCCTATACCATAATGGACAATAACCAGATAGCCTGCCTGCGATGGAAGTTTATTCCTGACTTCTTCAGATAGTCTTATGCTCTGAATGCAGAGTTTCTTACCCTTGTAAAAGTTTCATCTTATTGAATGTGGATATATATTTAATCCTTTTTTGAATCTTATTAAACTTTTGGCCTCACTAATATATTGTGGAAATAAACAACAAGGATTAATTATGCATTGTGGAAAAAGTAGTTCCTTCAGCAGCTATACCATTACTGCATTCATACAAAAACAAACAATGAAGATTAATCAGAAAGGTTACATAGTAATCCCCAATTTCCTCTATAAAATGCATTTGTTTATGTACCTCTATTATATCCCCTCTTGTTCATCCCTTCTTAGTTTCTCTTCATATGTAATCTTTGCATCTATATAATCATTTTCCTTGAATGACTCTGGACTACTCTTATTTTGCCACATTTTTCAGGCAGATGGCTAGAACGGAAAGCAGTACTCAAGATGAGACTGCATATTAATTTACAGTTACATTTGGTTACATTTACATTATTACATGGTTATAGTTACATTATATCTAGATGGTGCTTGGCCCCGCCGTGAGGGCAGGGGACCGGACTTGATGACCTCTCAAGGTCCCTTCCATTTCTAGGATTCCATGATCCTATGGTTCTGATCCCACTTTTATTTGGCCTAACATTTTATTTTCTTTAAATAAGGAAAGAAATGATTTCACGGATCAGACCTTCCAGAGGAACGCCAAGTTTTGCTCCTGAACTGGAAGCACTAGTAGCCAGGAATTGAGTATATGGTTTAGATCAATGTTTCGCAACCAGTGGTATGAATACCGTTAGGGGTACTTGAGAGAAGTCTAGGGGAGAGAAAAAGGGGGTACGTCAACACAACTGAAATTAGGAGAAAGCTGAATATTTGTTTTAATTTTTACAGCACTTTATTATTTTTTGTACTTTTTACACCCAACAATTTCATCACACCTTCCCTCCTCCCCCCAAACACAATTCAGTTCTTTAAACAAATATGTTGCACTGGTAGAAAAAAATTGTGTGGGTCTGAAAACTGTGAGTACTGGGGGTACTTATTTTTTAAAAAGAGGTACTTTATAAAAAAAGGTTGAGAAACACTGGTTTAGATGACTAAGAATGCTGTCTAGCAGTAAACTAAAACAGCACTCAACAGTGTTTGAGTGACAGAACAGGGTTTGAGTGACAGAAGTGGGCGCACTTTTGCTAATTAATCCAAATGCGTTACAGACATGTAACCAAAAGAGACATAAATGTTCTGTTGATCAGAACAATCATGTTTCCTTTCATAATGTATTCTGGCTGCATGTATGGTACCTAACACACTTCGTTTAACATAAGCTTTTTCCAAGCAATATAAGCTCATTTGTCTATAGATGTCATTACATTTAATACAGTTGCTGGTTTGTTTCCAGATATCAAACACTGATTAAAAAATGATCAACTTACTTATTGGTTTCTTTGGGAAAGAGGGGAAATTGTAAGAATAAATGTGACAAAACTGAAGCTATACGATTGCCCAGATTGTTATTACGTGAAACAGTATAAAAAGGTGTTAAATACATACACGGTATGCTAAAAAAGTTCCTGTCAGGGTAGTCAAACACTGGAATAAATTTCCCAGGGAGGTTGTAGAATCCCCCATCTCTGGAGATATTTAAGAGTAGGTTAGATAAATGTCTATCAGGGATGGTCTAGACAGTATTTGGTCCTGCCATGAGGACAGGGGACTGGACTCGATGAGCTCTTGAGGTCCCTTCCAGTCCTAGTATTCTATGATTCTAAATGTAATTTAAAATTAAATTAGAACTATTAAGTCAAATCTGAACTGGTTCAAAATAGCTAAAAACGCAGAAACTATTATTTCAATGCCAATGTGTTTTAGGATAAAAAAACAAAAGAAAAAAAAGACAGCTCTTCTTAAACATAGACCATGTAATTCAAAATTGACAGGACACACGAAACAAATACCAGAACTACTGTCTTTGTTCCTAAGGTGCAATTAACCTCACAGCACAGGGAGTCATTTCAAACTAGCAATCACTTTATCCTTCTGTCATCAGCCCATAATCATACTAACGGCTAACTTTCGAGGGGATATTGAAATGTTAATCTTAACAAATTATCCCAACTCAAAACAGCAAATTTTATTGAAAAAAAAATTTTCACAGCAAGAAAACTTTTCAAATCTTCCCTTAGAGCCATAACTAAGAATCAGAATTTGACCTCTCAGCATATATCCTACTTTATATTTAAATATTATCTTTTTTAAAGTCGTATATTTTGAAATTGAAGTCTGAAGCAAATATGGTCATTATATTCTGTTCTGGTGAAGAAATAATTGAGCACCTCAAACCTAAGTAAAAAACAAAAGAAAAATTTGTTTTATTATGTTAATGAAGATTTTCATTCCAAATTTTCCAACTGGAAAATAAAATCAAAATCAACTCTCTCTCTCCTGAAGGGATTGACAAAAAAAGATTTTCAGATAGCAATTTTTTTCAGACAATTACTTTCCATCAGAGCTCCATCTAAAGATGCTATCTGACAGCAAGAACTAAAATATATCTGAAATTTTTATTCAATGCTTTGGAATGCTGCTGTCCATAGGATCCTTTAGATTTGCATTAACAATGTGTCCCAACCAACGTATGGCATGACGACTGTATTTTTACAATCGACTAGGAGTTTTGAGTTTTTCTATTTCATTAAAGGGTTGCAGAACACATTCAAAATTTTATTCTTCACTCTGGCTGGGGAATACAGGGGGCAGATGAACTTGGACCTGCTCCAGCCATGGGCTATGCATCCCTCCACTGGCTGTGCCTGCTCAAGAGGCCATGAAGAAGCATTTCTTACCTGGCCCCAAGCTGCTGCAGTACAAGGGCTGGGGTAATCGTCTCTCCTTGGGGCAGCCTGAACTCCTCATCCCTAGCTCCACCCCAGATCAATGAATTTAATTTTTTTTAAATTAAGCATGTACATTTTCATGCTGTTTTCTAAAAAGCAAAAACTGAGGTAAGGACTCAAACAACTCCAGGTAAATCTTCGAGTCAAAAATAAATGCCAAGTGAGCACTATACACTTTGTATTCTGTGTTGTCATTGAAATAAATATATTTGAAATTGTGGAAAAAATGCAAAAATATTTAATAAATTATATGCTCTTATTGTTCAATATAGTGATTAGTCATGTCATTGTGATTTTTTTTTTAATTGCTTGATAGCCCAATTAAAATTACCTCAAACAAAATATTCTGCTCAGAAAGGGAGATTGTTATTTACAGGTAAATTAGGTATCTGCTACCATACACTAGACCAGCGTTTCCCAAAGTGTGGTCTGCAGCCCAGTACCGGTCCTTAGAAAAATTATCGTGCACGATGCTATTAATCTGTGTGATGGGGTAGCGGCACCCTGCACTGCCGAGCGCGGCAGCGTAGCCCTCTTGGGAGAGGGCCCACCGCCGCGGCGTCTCTGCCGGGCATGCTCCCAGGTGGCAGGACTAGATCCGGCGGGTGCAAGGGCCCAGGGAGAAGGCCGGGAGCCGTGCACACCGATGCAGAATGTCCGGTGCCAGAGACAGCCAGGGGAACCGGTGCCGGCCGTTAAAGTGGCTGGGATTGGGACCGGGACGGAACAACCCGCTGGACATGTAGGGCCAGCGACAATTTATTTGCATATTCATCATTTGCTTAATGAATATGCAAATAAATGTTACTGGACCTCCAAAAGCTTGTGAATGTGTTTACTGGTCCCCAGTATCAAAAAGATTAGGAACCACTGCACTAGACAATGTGCATCAGAGTTTTCTCCTACAGCAGTCACTCTCATAGGAAACAGAACCAAATGCTAGGATGAGAGGTCTTTCCTCTTCTAAGGCTTCTCAGATTGGAATATTCCACAGCATTAAACAAACAAAAACACACACATGCACATTTTCTAGAGCTGAAGCTGAACTATTATTGAAACAAGATTAATTACTGGTAAAGTAGAAAACTGGCATGGGAGTATCACAGATTCGCCTGCGGAAGTAATTAACAGATATCTGGGGGAAATGTCCTCCTCTCCATTCCTGTCCATTCTTTAACTGACACCAACAGGCTTTGAACAGCAGTGCCCACAACCCTCACTCAGTCATAGGCTAGAATATGCCTATATGAGAATATGGTGGCATCAATCAACAAGTGAACCTCAAAATGGAATGAGTCAGAATATTAAAATTGAATTATGAAAGCCTTTAAACAACTTAAAATGTGGACAGAGGCTCTCTCACCTGGCAGATTGGAATCTACATGCAGGGTCAAGTAAATAAACCATTTGAAATGACCTTTTCCACAATAGAGACAGATGCTGGGGCTTGGGAAACTGATACAAACACGTTGTGGAGCTACTGACCAAGCCATATAATATGCTGTTATGTAAGAGGTGCTAGAGATGATAATGAGCTTTAGAAATTCACATGAAAAATGGTCTGGAAATCTTTTTTTTGGGGGGAAAGGGGAAGAGAGAAGCAGATCCTGGAACAATGAGAGAGACAAATCTCAGACACAGAAAGGAGAGGGACTCAGAGGACTCTATCCAGAGATGGTTAAAGAGGAGATATTCATTTCAAGGAATGTGATTTCTTTTGTTTCTATTTTAACTATGTTATAAACAAGCCTATCCAGCTGAGTTTTGCTAAATTTTCAGATTGTGTGTCATGCAAAAGTCCATTTTTAATAAACTTAATTTCTAACCATTTTTTAATACATGGACTGTTACTTGGGTAATTTCCCACAACCCCCACCCCAAAGAGGATACCACCACACCAACTCAGAAAAGCGGAGCAGAACAGAGAACAGATGAACGTTTAACATTCCAGTTATCTGGCTTGACCAAAAGGGCTGAGACAAAGATGTCCTTTCCTAAAAGATGTGCCACAAGAAGCTGCAGATAGGCCAGTAAAAGAGAGAAGTGTAACAATGAGGGAGGAAATAAAGTGATGGGGTTATGGTGACAATACATCTTAAAAGTAATGGCTCCCAGAACTCTGCGGGCCACGTGTTGAACCCTGCATAAACCCAAACTAAACCACGGGCCGCTACTCAACACAGCCCACGGGCCACATGCAGCCCGTGGCCTGTTTGTTAGTGGCCCACAGTGCGGTTTGGGTTTAGGTGGGGCTCAACACGCAGCCCACAGGTGGGATCCTTTAAACATGGCCTCCACTGGCAACATACTCCACAATGATGGGGCATCTCCCACGTGGGGTGAGCACTGAAAGACACAAGCGGACGGGTTGGCTGGAATAGACGGGTACAGGGTGTTGGTGTTTCTAGCTCCCAGGGTGGAGGTGCTGGGAGCGCTGGGGCATTATAGGAAGTGCTTTGTATCATGCCCATCAATGTGAAAAGCTATTGCATATATATGCAACCACACTTAAGTTGCAGCCCTCAGGGCTTCCAAAGTTGAGTAGTCCTAGTCTAAATTGCCTCAGTTTCTACTGATAACTGGCAAATTGTATAATCGGCATTCCTAAAACTGCTCAATCTTCCCAATTTTCCAATACTAAAAAGTAATACATCAAGAACAGGATGTATTTTTCCCTAAGATAATATTTGGTTAAGGCATGAATAAAAACTAGATACTTTATTTATCAAAGTGGAATCAGTGATTTTTTGGGGGGGAGGGGGGGGCAACATATGCCACTTTATTTAGTGTGTTAAACGATCAAAGTAAGTACACTTAATCTATGTGTCTAAAAGCCGGTCTATGCTGCGAACACATACAGGCACACTATGCCTCTTAGGGGTGTGAAATATCCAGAATCCCAAGAGATGTTACACAGTGCTAGGTTGATAGAAGAATTATTGGGGAGATAAGTTAGTTATGCCAACCGGAGATCCCCTCCCTATGCCCCGTAAGTACAGTTATACCCTCAGACTGTCATTTCACAATTTAAAAGCAAAATTGAATAGTTCTCTATTCAAGAAAATCAGAATGAGCACAAAATTAGAACGTTTCCTCAGATCCTGTCCCCTTTTACCCCTTCTCTACTTACGCTACATCGATGACATCTTTATGATCTGGACCCATGGCCAAGAAACACTGGATACATTCCACAGAGACTTTAACAAACTACATCCCACCATCAATCTCAGCCTGGACCATTCTACATGAGAAATCTATTTCCTGGACACTACAGTACAAATCACCAATGGTAAATTAGACACCACTCTCTACAGAAAACCCACTGACTCCTACAGTTACTACATGCCTCCAGCTCCCATCCAGGACACACCATTCGATCCATTGTCTATAGTCAAGCCCTTAGATACAATTGCAACTGCTCTAATCCCACTGACAGAGACCAGAAACTTCAGGATCTCTACCAAGCATTTTTAAACCTCAATTATCCACCCGGAGAAATAAAAAAGCAAATTGAAAGAGCCAGACGAATACCCAGAAACCATCTACTTCAAGACAGACCCAGGAAAACCAACAATAGAACACCGCTTGTCATCAACTATAGCCCCCAACTTCAACCCGTCCAACACATTATCAATATACTACGACCTATACTGGAACAGGATACTACTCTCCGAGAGTAGATGGACCTTTGGTCTGGGCTAGATGGACCTTTGGTCTGACCTGGTACGGCCATTCTTATGTTCTTATGAGGCTCTGGGAGACACACCCATAGTCTCCTATAGACAACCACCTAACCTCAGGATGATTCTTACCAAAAA
>JANRFK010003836.1:5847263-5891572 GCA_030068395.1 Apalone spinifera | reverse complement strand
CCTTCTGGTACTCCGGCATATCTGATAATCCAGCACCCCCTGGGTCCTAAAGGTACCAGATTATCAGAAGTTTACTGTATCTTGTGACTACGCTACCTGTCTGAAAAGTTCTTGAAAAGTTTCGGATCATCCGCTGGGGGAGAAGGTGAAATCTGAGAGACTGCTTCATTCTGCTTAGGTCTGGACCGATGAGACAAAGTCTCAGTCGGACTGAGGTAGGTCATCATGCTCAGTGGAACCCGCCTGAGAATTTACTGACGGTGGGTGAGGTGGTGAGGAGCGTGTAGATACTGGGGGTGAGAGCCTAGAGGTGCGGTGTTGCCTAGAAGGAGAGGCTGGATGCCTTGGTTGGCAGGTGAGAGAGGGCGGCAGTCGATATGCCTGCCATGTATCCCAGGGACTCCACTGAGGAGGGAGTTGATGTGGGGGATATATCCATGGCTGGCTGTGCCACATGGAGTGTTGTTGAAGGGAGTAATCCCTGAATGAATGCCAGGAGGATAGCGAGAGGGCAGGGGAGGAATGGTGTGATGAAAGCCTGCTCCTATGCCCACTACCATAGTCAAGAGCCCGGGGATAGAGGTATAAGTGAGTGGTGGCCACTGCGAGGGGTGTTAGAGAGCAGACGTGAGGTAGTTACTCCTCTAGACTCAGGCTGAGGAGATTTTTGTAGGTGCTTCGTCTTTCGTGGCACTTCCTTGTGCTGCTGAGCCATAGGGCGGTCGTGATCACTCTGCGCGGTTAAATTGGGTGCAGAGGAGGAGCTTGCTGGAGCTAATGGGGGAGGCACGTGTGCCTTGTCTGAAACCTCTGCCTCGCTATCACCTGATAAAGCGGCGTGTTTAGTTTCTGCCTCAGTCCTTCTGGCTGGTACTGGCTTGCGTTTCTCCGCGGTACCAGACACTGATGGTACCGGGGAATGAGCGGCTCTAGGCAGCTCAGACACGGAGTGTGCCGGGGAAGCCCTTGAGGCTTGAGAGCCTTTGCAGGGTGGTAAGGCTGCCCTGGTGGAGGGCATTTGCTGCACCCACGTGTCCTCTGGTTTGTCCCTTGGTGAGAGAAGAGACTTTTCCCAGAGGATTGCTTTAAGCCGTGCTTCGCGGTCATTTCTCGCCCTTGCTGTCATGCCCTAGCAATGCGGGCATTTGAGAGCCATGTGAGACTCCCCCAGGCATTTGACACGAGGCATGGCCATCAGACGAAGGCATAGAGTCTCGGCAGGAATCGCATTTCTTAAAGCCGGGAGAGCCCAGCATTGTGGCAGAGGAGAAGCTGCTGCGTCTGCCGCTTTTTTTCCCCCTTCTTTTTGCAGTTAAAGAAAGGATAAACTAACTAAACTATGAGGTAACAGGGGTAGAATTAACTAAGAACTGACTTTTTCTCCCTCAGGAGGAAGAGCATTGCTAAGCTCTATTTTCAGCCAGGGACAGTTGAAAAGGAACTGATGGGACTCACACAGTGTGCGTGCTCCACGGCCTGCGGGGGAGACTGAGTGCACCGGCGCGGCACGAGGGGCACTGCTACGCAAAACTTCGATCACCAGCGCAGGGACGCACCGAGACCTGAGTGGAACACCCACAGGGACACCACTCTAAGAACTATGAGTTACTCCCATATCAACACAACACCCATGTCTCTAGAATACTGACAAGAGCGCGCTCTCACTTCTTCACACACATCCGTTGGGATTCTCATGCATTTTAGGATGTGATTCAAAACTGCACACGCCCCCTTCGGGCTTGTCTACACTACAGAGAAGATTGACCCTCCAGAGGTCCATCTTCTAGCGTTCAATTTAGTGGGTCTAGTGTAGACCCCCAAATCGAATGCTAAGGACACCCCCCAATGGCATCCTGTACGCCTCATTCCGTACATGCTCCCGTCAGTCTCCCACAGAGTCGACTCTGCAGTGGCTTGGCTTATGGGTGAGGCTTAACAGTTAACCAGTCAAATATCCAGCTTAGTCATGCTAATGTCGTAAAATCAAAATACAAACATTTCTGTACTATTTTTTAGTTTAATAAACTGTACACGCTGAACACAGTAACTGCCTCACAAGAAGCGGTCTTTGTAAATCAAAACTGCCTCTATCAGCTGAAAAAAAATTCCTTCACTATCCACATCTGTAAACAATTTTCTAAAAAGACTTGAACGTTAATATTAAAATAAAACTATATTAAAACATGTTCTGATTGAAGTGTCTAAGCTAAAATATTTCAGACTGAAAAATTCTGGGGATGTTCAGAAAAAATTACCATAGAAATAGTTCACTGGCTGCAGGGTTCTGCAGAGTACATCAGTTCTACCCAACTACTTTGACAAAGTGATTTTACTATTAACACCATAGATTTAACTGAGTTAGCTGTGGAAAAATACATTCAAATCTACTCTGTCTCTAACAAAATTACCAACTTAGTACCAAAGTCTTCACTGTTGGCAGCTAAGTAAAAAGCTGAAAAAAATGATACTGGTTTTCATGTAAGTGACTGAGATAAAACTTAAAATGAGCAAATTTGATGGCAGCCCCTCAGGGAAAGACAACGTAGAACATGAGCTGTTCATTTCGGGCACTTTTTCTGCCTGTAACCACAAATGAAGGCAGCCAGAAGCACCCCTACATGTCAGAACAAAATTTCTTTCCAATTGTGGCACTTAGGCATACAAGGATCTCAGGAGAATAGGTTATTTACATTTTGCTGCAAGGAAAAAAAAAATCAATCAGCTCATGTGTGTCATCATACATGTTAAATTAAGAGTCAAAAACAATTGGAAAGAATAGCTATAGGAACCCACTGGAAACTTAGGTTTAGCAAAGAAACTATGATGACACTAACTACTGTGGCAGTAAGTATTGTGATGGCCTTTTTTGTGTTCTGCAGCTCTTTGACAAAAGATCCAAGCTCTCTCACCACATGACAACTTTCAAAAGGCTTTTTGCCAGAATTTAATTAACATTCCCACTGGGCCTTGTAAGTCCTAAAAAGAGCATGTCATGCCCTTCTTAACCTAGATCTTTAAACAAGCTGTCTCAGAGAATTAGACAACTGTATTTTCATTGAAGACGTTGCACAACTACAATCTTCACAAACTGCCATAATTGTTAAATTCATAATTAAGAAATAGGTCACCTATTTGCAGACTGGTACATGAACTAGTCTGAATAAACGTGTTATCAGGAAGCCTGTCTCGTTTTTCTGGGCAGAGCTGAGAACATTTTACACAGCCAAATTACAGGTTGAACCTCTATAATCCGGCACTCTGTGGTCCCGCAATATCCAGCATGATTTTAGCTAGCCAGATGCCCACTTATGGGTGTGGCCAACTTTCCCACGGTTCCATGAAGTGTGTTTACAGCCACTAGTCCCGGCTCTCACTGTTCTGGGCTGTTATTTAGCATAATTTATCCCTAAACATCTTCTAGGAGCCCAGGAAGCAGCAGAAGTGTTCTAAGAAAGGTTAATCCTGAGCAGCAGGAGCTCAATCTTGTGCCAGCTCTGGAGGGAGAGGGGCCTAGTTTCCTGCTAGCAGGGGTACCTTGGACAGAGCAGTGCTGGGGAAAGGCAGGGGAACTAGGTAATGCTGATAGACAATACTGACCTCCTCTGGTTTGGCACCAGTCAAGTCCTGAGGGTGCTGGACTAGAGAAATTCAACCTGCATTAACATTTTATTTGATATGCAACAAATGGGAAAATGTTTCAGTGAGGAAACAGAGTTAGTAGCAATGCTCATTATACTATTGTACAGGCTGAAACTCCCAGGTCTTGTACCCTTGGTAGATAGACCTGAACCAGGGAATTTGCGGGACCAGTGGAGGGCAATGCCAGCCCCTCCACTCCACCAGGGCATCATTCCCCTGGGCACCGGGGTGCAGCTCCCCCAGGGCTCTTTCCTAGTTCAGCAACGTCCCTAGCCCAGCCCACCATTTTTCCCCTCATGAGTGCTCCAGCACTGGAGTACCCACAGGATCACCAACGACAGCAGACAGGAAATCCGGATGACAGAGATTCAGCTGTATTCATATGGCAGACTATATGGGGATCGCAGATAAAACTGAATGGCATGAGATGACTGGCTACAACCAGGGCCAGATTTTCTGGAATGCTGAGCGCTCACAGACCCATTCATTTCAATTGATTCTATGCATGTTGAACACTTCTGAAAACCTAGGCCAGATTCTCCAAAGTGCTACTATTTACACTCTCCTCCACAGACAGAATTACACTTCACCTCAACAAATCAGGGACACTACATGGTTTCACAGTCCATATTGCAGCAATTCATCCAGAAAGCATGTTTGGATATTTTAATATTTTCAGTGCAAGACTGACAATTGGACCCTAGGGCAAATAAATGACAAATCTGACACTACTTTATTACAATACACAATGTGTTTCATAGAGTTCCAAGTCTAGGCTTTCCCAGATTCACAGGATTCCTTCATCCATAAGTCTGAGCAATTTTTCCTCTGAGTTGTTTAAATGTTATGATTGACTAGCACACAATACACAAAAATACTTGTAAAAAAGGATGACATTTTTCTTTCCAAGATCACAGCTCTAGCATTAAAATTCATCAAAGGCTTTGACAGCTATAAATATACAAACGTGTTCTGCAGAATACTCTATGCGCTATACAAAAATATTCCATGTAAGAAAACAGAAGATGAACTGTTTCTTGAGACATGGTGTACTTTTATTTTTTTCAATCATAATTCATTAGCACATCATTTATCTGTCTTCAAATCCTATTGGGGAAAAAAATCAGTACAATGGAAAACATTTAGTTGGAAGGCAGTTTTGCTGATTATGATCCAGAAATGGCTAACAAGTAAAATTAAACTTGAAATTTCAAATCAATGACACTGACAGGAATTTTTCAGTTATGGATATTCCCAGTTTTTTTCTCAGATACATCTTCAGTACACAGAGGTTACCTACCCAGAACTGGAGTTCTTAAAGATTGACCTAGTACATTCTCCACCATGGGTGCAGCTCAGGCTATGAAACTCTCTCAAAGCAGTTCCTATTGGAGCATTCACACACCCTGCTACCCCTCCCCTCAGTGCTCCTCCACATCAGAGCAGGAGGCTATGAACAGGGGAGTGGACTCCTCTGCTGCCTCGGTTGCTTCCATCACCTCTTGGAGTCCAGATTCTATTGCAAGAACAGGAAGGCAGGTGTAGACACCTTTCTACTGACTGCACCCATCTTTTTCTTCCCTTTCCGAAGGGATGGAATATGAGTGTTCACACTAACTTACTTCAAATCCCAAGTTGATGCTGGATCTATGATAGGCAGAAACTCTCTATCTTGGCCTTATAAGAACCTGGCCACGATAGAGTGAATAAAATCATCTTACCACTGGAACCAAAGGTGACAGGCTTAGACAACAGCCAGAGGCACTTTAGTGAAGCTAAAGATTATACCAGACTTCGAAAGGTGCAAAATGCAGCCTAGCATTGAGTGCCTTTTGTGCTTGAGTGGGTAACATGTATGAGGCCACCCAGATGGAAAACGCTTTCCACTTATTCAGGTAAGCACCTCTTGTGGAACATTTCCTAAGATTAGGGAGGAAATTCACAATTGTTGCTGAGCACAGAGTTCCCAGTGATTTAAACACTGACAGACTTCCCCACTCCGCTGACTGCAACAGAACGGAGCAATCGGGAGTCGCCAGCTTCCACAAGTCAATTGTAACACCCTTCCTGGTCGAGAAAGCAGCTCTCATTCCGGCATCCTTGCACCGCAGCTCAGGGGCCAGCTCAGCACGCAGCTCCAGGAAGGCTGCTTTACGCATCTCAAAGTTCTGTAGCTGCTGGTCCTCACCTCCCCTCCTCCCCCCGCATGACAATGCAACCCCACCACTCAGAGCTGGTTTCCTAGCCCAAAAGCGAGGTTCTAGCTGCACAGCTGCTCAGTGGAAGTCCCATACATTGCCACTTTGTTGCTGTCCCTGTCACTCACATTGTCCTCTGCATCCAAGTCTTCGGCCTCTGCTATTAAGTGCATAATTAGCTTTGCTGCAGGGTGTGATCTCCTAAACACATTGAACACAACACAGGAGAGAAGTCTGGGATCCAGGATCTCACAGCAGAGGCTGGAGTTTGCAGCAAGGACAACTCAACTGGCACAGAAGTAAGCTGGAAACCCCAGGGAAGGGCTAGGAAGCAACAAGGTGGCTGACTGGACATTTTTCTTACTCCCTAAATGCCTAGTGCTCCTCTGCATGTTCCCATGGTGTTTAGTGATTGATGAGGACACCAGTCACTGTGGACCCTTGCCTACATTGCTTTGCTCTTTCTGCGGATGCACATCTCAATGTAACCATGAGATGTTGACAAAAGGTGGCAGAAAAACAGGTTTGGCAAGTTTCCAGTTTTGGTAACTTATGCATGTCAACAACAATTTCCTCACAAACCTCTCCAGTGGGGCCACAGCCCTAGTGTCAGCATCTTCCTCTTGTATATTCCCCAGATCAGAAACAGGTGACCTGACTCTTAGAATTCAAATTAGAAACACTCAGTGTGTGGCATTTTGCTAGTTGCACAGTACCTGTGTTTAAATGCTAATTAATAACATTTCAAGCTAGCATTGCAGGAAGACAGATGAGGAAAGTTCACACTTTGTGCTTTTGGCTTATTCTGTTTGACTACCGCATGCAATACACCAGTGCCTTGCTTTGCACGGGGAAAGCTTTTTTGACAGCCAAAGAGCTGGAAACTCGCATTTTTTAATTATAATAGATTCTGTGGGTAGATGCCCTCTTATCATACAGATCAAGCAGATGACATTGATTGAGTGCTAATTGCCTAGGGTACCATGATAAACATGCACCCTCTCTCATTTTCCTTAACAAATGATGGTTTTTCAATAGATTATTTTCTATAGGTGACTGAAGAGCGCCTTTCTTAATTAATGCCAAGAAATTTAAATATAGGTTGTCATTTTAGGCAAGGAGCTCTTAGCTTTCATTTATAAGGAAAACTGTTCATATGAGACTTACTCTGATGTTATAGGTAGCAATAAAGGAATATGCACTTGTGAGAAGGCTGGAGAGTTCCTCATGTTAATCAGTAATGATCTAATACCACAGAGTTGACAATTCTACAACAGCATGTACAGAGGACAAAAAAGTTTAGCCATTCATCTGTTAACATACAATCTGCAACGGAAGAAACAAATTACATCTACAGATTGAACCTCTACAATCCAGGACTCTCTGGTCTGGCAGGACCACGGATATTGCTGGACCAGAGCGCCCCAGCTGGCCGGGGTCAGGAGCTGGCCTGTCAGTGGGGAGAGCAGCATGGCTGCATTGGGGCCAACACAGCGAGGGCACAGCCCCAACTGGGGCTCTGCAGAGAGCACAGCCCAGGGTTGCACAGCGGAGAGTGCAATCCCGGCCAGCGTCCAGAGGCAGCGGGGCCGGTGCCTGGGAATGCAGCCCGAACTGGTGGCAGTGTCTGGAGGCAGTGCAGCTGGAATCTGAGAGCACAGCCCAGGCTGGGGCCAGTGTGGTGGGGAATGCAGCCCTGGCCCTAAGTGGGGAGCGCAGCCCCGGCTGGAGCTGGGAGCAGAGCACAGTGGCCAGGGCTAGCACCCAGGAGCAGTGCTAACAGCTGGGAGGGGAGCCTTGATCCCCCCTGATCCAGCAAACTTCAAGGGTGCCGGTTCAGGGAGGTCCTACCTGTAGTTTAGTTTTCAGTCTCCAAGAAGTGCTTTCAAAGCAACTTCCCCCACTGGGTACTCTTCAGTTGAATAATAAAGATTAGTGTAAGGGTACTAGAAAAAAAGGCATATTTTTATGAGGGATTCTTCTCTCCCCCCATGCCCAGTACTCCAGTTAGTTTTGATTTCTTGGAAATACAAGTTTTCCTGGTGGTAGAAGAACTATTTGTGGCCATCCTATTTTAAGTTCTAGAAGAAAGTTGAATATGCTACAGCATTATTCCATTAAAAAGGTGAGGGAGGAAGAGGAGTAGGAGCAAGACATCCAACCAATATGTAGGGCAAACCATGCAGTAAAGGGAAAGTACTGAACAATGAAAACAAATCTGTGCAGTCAGTCAGTGACAACGCTTGACTTTAAAAACAGCCTTTTAAAATGTGACTGCAAAATGGAGGAGGAAAACAAGATAATGAATTAGAAAATTCCAAGCATATTTTATCCAAAACCTGCATAAACTTCTGCAAAGCTTTAAGTAAAGTAAGATGCCTGACAGCGTTTAATTTCATCTTTGTTGTTCTCCTTGCAACGTAATACCTTGCTTTCCTCCAGGTGAAGTGCTACTTCATCAGGCTTGGAAAACCGCTGAGAGGTAGCACAAGAGGTTCCTCTTGCAGTATTTCTTCCCTTGCAGCCTGCTTTACAGCAACCTCTGGCAGTACATAAGAATTACAAACATCTCTCCAAAATCCTTTGCCTCCAGGTTCCTCAGAACTCTGTGTTTTCAGACTTTCTAATTTTCTCCTTCCCTGTGAATTTGCCCTGTAGCTGGTACAGAGTGTCTGCTACTGAACAGCAAAGTTTCAAAGGGCCCACTTTCTATCCTTGGCTCTCTGTCCTGAGAAACCCCGTTCCTAGATCGGGCATAAAATTGGTATCCGCATCCACATCTACATCTGCAATAATGATCAGTGGCTATCTGCAGGTATAAAGCAGCTATCCACCAATTTGCAGGATTCTAGTTACTAGATTTGTATCTGCATCTGTATCCGTATCTGCAAAAATGAGCCATAAATACTTGCATCCCCACTCATAGATGCGGATACCCACAAATATAAAGCGCATATAGTGGATTTCCAGGATTCTACCCATTCCAACTCTGCTTCTGATGCAACACCCATTAGGCAGCTTTGCAGTAGATCACTGGCTTCTGAGCCTATTCTGAGGCACAATGCTGCTTTTTTTCACCATTCCATCCCAGCATCACAGCAGCCAGCACAAGTCAGGCTAGTGGAGGGGAGGGGGAGTGCCAGAGTCATAGGGAGAAAAACATACAACCGTCCTCATACACTAGCACAGTAATGGGCTCCGACTGCCCCCACTGCTCTAGGAGAGTGACCTAGAAACTGTACCTGCCTCACTTCCCATAACATTCATCTTCCAGTTTGACTTGAAGACTCCCAGGACTCCACCACTGTGTATTTGCCTACAGACAGCCTCGCTTCAGTTCTCAAGCCTCAAGCAAGCCAAAAGCTTCATCTTTTTGAATGAGGAACATTTGCAGGTTCCTTCCCCTCTCCTTGTGATCTCTGTGAAGAGGGTCTTTGGTTATGCCTCCATCACTTTACAGGATGTGATTACAAATTGGATCAGTTCATAAGCAGGACCCATCACTTGGTCCCCTCTTTTGCTCTCAGACCAATAAACTCCTTAGATAGTCTAAGCTTGATCTTAGTCAGCTCTGCAGTAAGAACAAGGGAGACTAAAAACGAACTAAAACAATGAGAAGTCCTGTGGCACCTTATAGACAGGTTTATTGGAGCATGAGCTTTCGTGGGCAAAGATTCACTTCATTAGAGAAGACCCACAGGACTTCTCGTTGTTTTTGCAGTTTCAGACTAACACGGCTACCCCTCTGATACTTGAGAACTAACTATCCCAAATGATGCCATAGCATACCTGGTGGCTGACCTATGTGACTATCCCCACCCACAATTATTTCCAAGTCAGCAGCACTGCTATGGGCACTCGTATGGCCCCACAATATGCCAACAATTGTATGGCTGACCTTGAACTTTTTCTCAGTTCTCAGCCCTAGTATCCTTCCTCTACTTATGTTACATTGATGACATCTTCATCATATGGACCCACAGGAGGAGATCCTTGAAGAATTCCATAGGGATTTCAACAATTTCCACCCCATCATCAACCTTAGCATGGACCAATCCACACAGGATATCCACTTCCTTGACACTACAGTACAATTAAATGATGGTCACATTAACACCACTCTGTACTGGAAATGTACTGATCACTAATCTTACCTACATGCCTCTATCTTCCATCCAGGATACATTACATGATCAACTGTCCACAGTCAGGCCCTAAAATACAACCGGATTTGCTCCAATCCCACTGACAAAGACATACCTACAAGATCTGCATTGGGCATTCTTAAATACCACCTGGGAAAACAAAGAGACAGATCAACAGAGCCAGACAAGTACCCAGTAATCTCCTACTTCAAGACAGGCCAAACAAGGAAGTAACAGAACACTATTGATCGTCACCTACAGCCTCCAGCTTAAATCCCTCCAGCACATCATTGACAATCTACAACCTATTCTGAAAAAGGATCCCTCATTCTCACAAGCCCTGGGAGATAGGCCAATCCTCACCTACAGACAACTACCAACCTGAAGCAAATCCTTTTCAGCAGCCACACAACACACCTCAGACACACTCACCCAGGAACCTACACCTGCAACAAAGCCTGTTGCCAGCTCTGTCCACACATCTTTATTAGCAACACCATCACAGGCCCTAACCACATCAGCCATACAACTGCACATCCTCCAACATGATATATTCCATCAAGTGCCAGCAATGCCCCTCTGCCATGGATATTGGCCAAACTGGACAGTCTCTATGACAAAGGATAAATGGACACATCAGACATTATGAAGGAGAGAGGAAGAGCCAGGGAACAGCCCATGGGCAAGCAAATTCTCACATCAGACATCTCCACAGTAGGGAACTTCCATGGAAGTTTGATGGCACCCAACCTCTAAAGCCTGGAGTAGCCCTCACAACAGGCACCCAACTTTTCCTGACCTCTCCAGCACACCATTTCACAACAGGCTGCAGTTCTAAAATCAGGCTGCAGACCCATAACAGCAGGGAGCCTCAATGATTCCTCATATCAGGCTTGTATCCACTTCTCTCATGTCTGAATGGGTTTGTTGCTAGTTTTCAGAAGATACAAAACACTAACAGAACAAATCTGGTCTAAAGAGTTAGCAGGACAACTCAAGAGCAGGAATTTTGTAAAACTGGCGGGGGTCATAGGAATGACATTGTCTCTGGATCCTGTTGCACCCTCATTCCAGAAATGCTGAACATATCTGCGTCTTAGAGGTAGTTCTGAAGTGCTCTCTACGGTTTTCCCCTTTTGGAAAATTGTATGAAACAGTTTTGATTTCATGTTGTTGAAAATGACAGCACTAAACTAGAATTTAACAGCACTAAACCTGAATTTGGGAAAACTAGAATTTGCAACTTTCCACAAGGCATCTCCTTCCTTTTTAATTAGCATTTTTGCTTTTTCATACACCAGAGACAAACATACCCCATATCAAAAGCCACCTTTTACACGTTTTGCTAAAAACTCCTGTGATAATTTTGCACAAAAGTGCATTTGACAGAGTCCTCGGTTCTGCATTCTTATGCAGATCTTCACTTTTCTGAAATTATTATGCAGATCCGGTAGACATATGCATAAATAATGCTACAAGTGGTTGAGACAGACAATAAGGCATATGAAGGAGATTAAAAACAAACAATGGAATTAATGAACTTTCCACTCTATTTATTGCAAATTAGTGCAGAGTTAAGATAAATGTCAGTGAGAACTGAGCCCCTTTTCATAGAATATAAATGCAGAGATTTCCAGAGGTATTAAAAGTCAATAAGTTGAACTTTATTGAACAAAATGTATTTTTACATTATCCTCACAGGATTGTCATGTATCATTTTACAATAAATACTATATAAAATAGCAAATGACGTAGCAGCAATAGCAAACATTACTTTAGCTTTAAGCATTGTAACAGAATGGAGGCTGCCAAGAAAGGACAGTTACCTTTTGTACCTTCAACATTTGCTATTTAAATGGTTTTGTATTTAATTACACCTCTAACTAATTTAAAAAAAAATAATTTTCAGAAGAATGGTACCACAAATAAAAATACAATTGTATTTACCCTTTCATTCGCTTACTACAATGGAGTTCCTAAGAACCAGGGCTACCAAAAAACCACGTTTCTCTTGTGACATCGATGCATTTCACAGTCCTGTCACACGTTCCCCTTTCTCAGATGGATTCTCATACACTCAGCTCAGCTGTGAAGAGACAGCTGCTTGTGTCTGCAGTTGAACCTTTCACCCGCTAGAGACTGATGTGTGCAGGCAGCAAGGCTCTCCTCCTGCTAGACCAGAGCCAGGAACAACCCATCTTAACAGTAGCTGGAAAAGACTGTGGCCATGGCAGCAGCTGCACAAAGGGGGGAAAGCTTGCATACTTCTTCCCCCCATCCTCCTGCAGCCTGCTGCACCTGAGCCTACAATCACGAATGTGCAGTGGGGAGCTGCAGTCAAGACCACTATAAGATCAGGTCATAAACATCAGGCACACATAACATAAGCATATTCCTGAGCAAGTGCCAGCAGCAGGACAACCAAAGTGACGGCAATGGGAGAAAAAAGCGCACTGATACCATGTCACTATTCTACAGACCAACAGACAAGTTACTGATTACCCAAACAGTAGCTGCACTACTGGGAAACTAAAGCACAGTGCACGTGAAAGTGCCCTGTTTATAATAAATTTTCCAAGGGCACTGTGTAAAAAGGAAAGGAAAGGAAAAGGAAAAACAGACCAGCACTGAATAAATGTGGAAATATTCAGAAAAGTAATTCAAAAAGTTAACACAGCAAAAAGCGATTACAACAGCTAATCACCCTACTTCTAAAACTAGAGATTTCTAGAGTGGAACTCACAAATGCACAATGCAACAAACACCTTTCTTTTATGTTTGCTGCTCTCACAGCCATCACATACTGGTCCTGGGCACCAATACGTGGGTATAAAGGGGTGCACCATGTCCCAGCTGGCATACAGCACATGCGCCATATAAACAGAGCCACTATACTCACTCTCCTACTCAGGCAGCCAGGGGAGGTAGGGAAAAGGCAGAGCCTTGGCTCCACACAAGGCAGCATAGCTGTGCTGGGATAGATCCAATGGGTTTACTCCCCCCTCAGAGTAGTGCGGGAATCGGGATGGAGATTGACTCAGTCAAAATTTCCCTCCTGGGGAGTTCCTTGGGCAGTGCAGCAATGAACTGCTCCTTATACTGGGATTGTGGCCAAAGGCAGGAGTGAATCCTGGAGTTGTATGTTTTATACACTGACCACCACCACTTCTGTTTTAGGGCATTCAAGTAACATGATGAAGTTGGGAGTAAGATGTGAATGGTTAACTGGCCCACCCCAGTTTAACTGGTTAATTGGTTTAACAAAGTTTAATTGGTTAAATTAAATGGGATTTTACAGCCTGTTGAAGCAAAGAAACTACACACACACACTCAGGAACAACCACCCCACCAATATTAAAAACAATCTACATTATGATCTCACTATTATGAAACTGCTTATCAATAAAATCCATAAGAGCCATATCCTGTTCCCACTGATGTTTGACTATTGACTTCAATGGCACTCAGATTTAGCCTCAGCAGAGTAAATATCTCAACTTGTATTAGAATAAAAAGCTTTTCATGAAAATTAACTACTTTAACTCAGGCTCATTTCCAAAAATTAAAACCAAATAGGTACTGCTCCAAAGTCTATGAAATGGGGTCTCATTCCTACTGAACAGAGGGCTACATCACCCCCCACCCCAAAAAAAACCACACCTTCACAATTAGAGCACTTAATAGAGGTTAGTACTGAACTTGGCAAACTATATCAGTGGGAGAGAGACAAGTTACTTCAGTTTAAGCAGCAGTGTAGATAAGCCCTCAAAGAGCACATCCAAGACACAGGCTACAATGTAATGAAGAAATGGGAGAAAACTAGCATTGTTACAAACAATTCTTCTATCTACATAACACAGTGAACTTAAATTTCCCATAATATTCATTCTTTCATAAGCAGTAATGACTACTGCAAACACAAAAGTGGAAACTAATGGATGGGACTTTTCTAGACACTTTTCTAGACATCCCAGCATTCAGTAACTAAATTGCCTGTAAAGGGCTAAACCCAGAACAGTGAGTATCCAGGGAGTGTTGGCAGGGAGCCAAGCGAGCCAATGGAAAGAGTGTGAAAAATTTTACTTGATTCAGTCTCCTTTGCGTGAGAGAGGAGAGCAGGCGCTCTGAGGGTATGTCTAGACTACAAGCCTCTTTCGAAAGATCGTCAAGACAGCCACAAGAGTTTCAAAAAAGCTATCTGCTTTTTTGAAAGAGAGCACCCTGGCAATCTGGAAGCTCTCTTTCTAAAAAGCCCTGTTTGCGTTCAAGAACACCTGTTTCTGAAAGAGCTCTTTAAAAAAAAAGTAAAGTTCTTCCTGGTAAAAGTAGGTTTACCAATGTCGAAAAAACCGCTGCGTTCTTTTGATTTAATTTTGAAAAGACAGCAGTCTAGATGCAGGTGAAGTTTGGTTTTTTTGTTTTTTGTTTTTAAAAAGGCACACCCTGAGAGAGAGACAGAGAGAAAGAGAGATGGATGGAGTAAATCTTGGGGCCTGACATGGAATTTTCAGCAAGATCTAGGTCTAAAATGAACAGAACTTGGAACAACAGATGTGAGTAGACAGGGAACGTGTAGACACAGGATGTTAAATTTTGATTATTTAAACAAATAGTCGATGGTTTTCCGAATTTGAAATGTACAGGAGCCCCAACAGGAGCTCTTGTGCATTTCAAAGATTGAAACGCTGCATGGAGCCCAGGGCCAATGGGCAGTCCCGCTGACCCCGGGCTCCATGTGGGTGCTTCCACTTTGAAATGTACCAAAGCCACAGTGGGGACTCTGGTACATTTCAAAGTTGGAACGGAGTGGGAGCCAGCAGGTAGCCTGGGGCCAGCTGGGCCTCTTGTACATTTCAAAGTGGAAGTGCCACATGGAATCTGGGGACAGCGGGGCGGCCCTGGGCTCCACATGGCGTTCCAACTTTGAAATGTTCAAGAGCTCCTGCAGGGGCTCTCATACATTTCAAAGTTGAAATGCTGCCACACCCCTGCCGCCCTCCCACGGAGCTGGGGGGGAACTGGCTTTTAAGCTGGCTCCCCCCAGTACTACCTTCTCCCCCCCGCTGTCTCTGTGATAGAGGCAGCAGCGGGGAAGAGGGGGAGAGCGACTAGTCAACTAGCGTCTCGACTACCTAATAAGCTTTTGCTTACTGGATAGTTGACTAATCACTTACGTCCCTAGTGCAGACAGACACAACCGGGTTTTTTATTATTCCTCTTCTTGCTTTGTGGGACTTCTCTGTGCTGATTTTAAAACCCCCTGTACACTAACTGAAATTGAATGCCAGGGAAACAATTCTCTGTGCTTTAATCTGCCTTTTTTTAGTTGCTCTCTAACAGCTAGCAACCAAGCATGCTTACCAAATATCATCTTTGTTTTGCTAGATGTCAGTTATTAAGATCAGTTATTAAGATATTATAGTCTGTTTTCAAGTTCTCTCCTGAGGGAGGTTATCCCACAGGAAGACGCTCCCAGATGCGTCTTCCTGGCTTTCAAGGGGTTTTTGCATTTGGGTGAGGACAGCATACTAGCCAAAGTCAAGGAATCTGTGAGCATGGGGAATCTTTTAAACAGAAGCCTTTAGTGGCAGGATATTTGTAAAGACTCTCTTGGGCCCCCATCTTCTGCACTCAAAGTGCCAGAGTGGGGAATAACCTTGACAGCATGACAGAACTTACATTTCCAGTAATATTTGTTCTCCTAAGCAGTAATGACATCTGCACACACAAAAATGGAAACCAAGGCAAAATCCATCTTTAATCCAATTACTGAAGTATACACTTGTGCGTATGTTAATATTTCATTCATCATTTACCATCAGCACTACGGCACCCAAGTTTCAAAGCCAACTAAAAATGTTATGCAACAAGCTCCAGATTCAACTCTTTCTATGTATTTATGCCCTCAACACCTCGTCTTCCCATTCACACCTCTATATGCTTCCTATTGAAGTGAGTGTCTTGCTGTTCATCTCTGAAGGATCTGCCAATGTTTAATAATTGAAGGAGACAAATGCCTGGGGGTAGCGCATTTGACAGCCATTGAGGAAAACTGCTGTAATTAGAATTAACATTACTTTATCTAGCCAGGCCCTGAGCATTTCCATACACCCAGCATGAACAGAATGGCAGCAAAGAAAGCAAATACTTACTATATACAAAGAGTTGCATGGTTTAGACCATTTGGAAAAAATGTTTAAATTATAAACTAAAAGCATTTTTAGAAGTAGCAACTAATTAGTGACCAAGATAGAGGATGCCGATCCTACAGTACATGACAATGGTATATAAATACAGGCAGGACCTCTCTAGTCTGGCACCCTCAGGACCCGAGCAGTCCCAAACCATGGAAATGCCAGACCAGGGGCGGTCAAGGCTCCCCCTTCCCTCCCCCCGCTGTCAGCCCTGCTCCTCCCGCTGCTCCCAGCCCTGCTGGGGCTGCACTCCTGTCTGGGGACGGGGCTGGGCTCCCCCACTGTGCTGGGGGCGTTAAGCCCCACTGTCTCCAGCCCAGCTAGAGCTGCCCTCCTTGCTGTGCTGGCCCTGGCCGGAGCTGCACTCTTCACTGTGCTGTCCAACCCTAGCCCAGGCTGCATGCTGAGGTGCTGCATGCCCTGCAGCCCCCGGCCCAAGTGCGACTGCATTCCCTGCCGTGTGGTCTAGCTGCCTCCCTCCACATTATCAGCCCCAGCCAGGGGTGCTGCTTTCTACCATGATGGACCACTGCCGCCAGGGCTGCACTCTCCACCACCAGCCCAGCTCCCGGCCCTGGCCAGCTGGGGTTCTCTGACCTAGCAATATCTGTGGGCCTGCCAGACCATGGATGTTGCCAGACCCAAGAGTCCCGGATTTTAGAGGTGCAACCTGTATGCCCAAAACCACGCAATTTCAGATCAGGAACCCCACACAGAAGTAGAGCACAGTCTGGTCATACCTAGCAGCAACACCGCAGGAAGAAAAGGAGGGGGGAATGCTTGGTACAGTGCTGTTTTCAGTGCAATGCTAATCAGGAGTCCTCTTGTGCCTGTGCCTGGTGGTCAAGTTCCATTTTAAAAAGATCAGGCAACATTTAATAAGCCAGGATGACTGGCATTCCGACCACCGTCCACACTAACACGGCACTCGAGGTAAACAATTCTGTGAGGCTACAGCTTGGGATAGAGTGTGCTCAGAAGCCTGCGGAGGGATGGGGCAGTGGGATGCAGAGAGCTTTGTATTATGTCCCTCTCTTATTGGTTGTCTTTTTAAGATCTGATTTTACATTGAAGAAATGAAATTCACAAATTATACTGTGGTCTCTTCTGGGCTTGGTGTCTACCCATTTAGAATTTATTGCTCGTAAGTTATGTATTTTATGTAAGTTATGTATTGACCATAACTGTTGTATTTTGAGCACAGGCGAAGAAAAAGAAAGACTTTCGACCTACTCCCGCTTTTAAAAATACATATGTATTTGTGTCGTGTCAGCCTCTTATTAGTCTTATTTTATTAGCCAAATCTAGTGCCATCAATGTTCCCTCTAATCTTTTCCATCTATGTGCGGATTTTCTCCATCCAATTGCAGAATACATTTTTTATGTGAACTGAGGCATATGCACCACCAACAGAAACACAAAACCTAGTGGTAGGCTCTCTGCTAATCAGTTTGGCCTCTGTGCTCATGAAACATTTATTCTGCACATGGATGGAAAAGTTAGGCGGAAACATTACTCGTGAGGTGGACCTGATGGAGGCAGTAGATCGATGATGGTCCCTGGGCTGGCGAGAGGAAGGTGATCAATGTGCGCCATCATTGCTGGTTTCCCCTTGGGACTGCCTTAGTGGTCGATTTGGTGCCTGCGGTGCCAATCTAGCATCTTGCCTAGGAGGCAAGAATGGTGCTGCAAGAAGCATCACATCCTGCACTGAATGGGAAGTATCATGTGGACAGCAGGGTAAGTGCTCAGAGAGCCCTGGTGATTGTGGTTGGCCTGGACTTGACTGTTTCACTTAAGCAGAAGTCAACGTGGCCTTGGGGCATGCTTCAGTGCCATGGCCCGACTGCAGTGTCGCTACTAGCCGTTTCCAAACTTTGCCAAAGTCTTTTCTCTCTGTGCCAGTGACTGGAACCGGTGCCAAAGGATGGGTGAGAGTCCCTGCCCGTGTCCTCCTTCAATACCTTCTCTCTCTCTCAATACCAGCGCTGGGGCGTTCCTTACAGATGAGACACTAGATGCTGTGTTTCTAGTGCCAGGGTCAGATTGTTGCCACAGCACCATCTCCATAATTAAGATCTTGAGCTACTCCTCTCTCTCTGATTGCCTTTAGTTCGAATTCCCAATACATTTTGCAATGTTGTTTTATGACCCTCACCCAAGCACGTCAGGTGCGAGGCTCACTCGTTGGCATGCACTGTGTGCACAACTGGGAGGTCTTAAGCCTGGGGAATGAGGCATGTCCTGGGAAACAGTGAGAAATGGGAAAGGGGAGTTGTAATGAACATACAACTACTGAACAGCTAACTAAAAACAACGGCTAACTAGATACAAGAGTTGGTAATATGCTGCTCCACTAGCGAAGGCAAGAGATGAGCACAGGGAAGTTCCAGCTACCATCACTGAAATAAGAAGGAACTGAGGAAGGGGCAAGTCGGCAGGGCCCTCTATCGGATGCCATGACCGTACCTTCCAGGAAGTGCTCAGGCCAACCCTCCGGCTAGCAGCTGGGGGGAAAAAAATTGTCTCGCTACAGGGCCCGGGTATGGGCACACACCTGATTGGTATGCACATGAACAAGCTCTCGGATAAGAACACCTTGATCTCCGCACATTCTTCACAGATAACAGGAACACACTGACCCATCCAAAAGACAAGGTCAGGATCACAACTAGAGATGTAAGTGACTACTCGAGTAGCCAACTACCCAATAAGCTTACTACATTTAAAAGGCAGAGCTGCAGTGGTCCCAGAGCCAGCACAAGCTGGGACTGCTTACTCTCGGCTCGCGCTGCCCCCAGGAGCTAACCCCGTTGCAGCTCTGCAGTTTAAATGTAGTAAGAGCCGGGCTGCCTGCATGCCCAGCTCCTACTGCATTTAAACTTCATAGCCACTGTGGGGGTAGCAAGTGCCCCCCCCCTTATTGACTGAGTAGTTGATGGAAATTTCATCAACTACTCAATTAGCTAATTAACCACTACTTACCATCCCTAATCACAAGACGATGAGCATGTAGAAGGTTAATGGGACACCCCGCATACAACAATGGGTAGCACCCTAATACACCTGACAATGGAACCTTGATACATCAGGAGGAATGTCCCTGTATATAAAAATGAGTCTCAAGGGGGACTGCCTTTGTCTGGCCAAGAGGTGAATGGAAAGTCCCACACTTGACTGAGCCACTTTTCGGTCACACATACGCTGGCATAATTGAAGACATTGAACGGGGATCTAGGACCATGCTTTGCTGACAATAAATGTGAACAAGTGGCTGTGCCTCAACAGCTCTTGTACTCATTGGATGGTTCACTTGGGATCAGCTATCTGCGCAGAGCTGGGATCGCATACAGGAGCACTCAACAGCTCTCTGTCGCCATAGCAGTTGCTTTGGGAGAAGGAGTGGAGCACTGCCTGCTGCCAGAGGCAACCAGAATCCAATGTCCTCCCTGTGGCAGAGCCAATGGTGACAGTAGTCCTCTGCAGCTGGATAGCTTCTTCAGCCTTGAAGGCCTCCATGTCAATGTTCTCAAGAAATGCTCCTCAGCCTGCTACCTCCTCTAGTAGCCCTCCCACCTACTTCCTAAGATTCCCTACCAGCAGGCACCTTTCACACGGTTTGGTGCCCCAATGTGACTTTCTGAGAGTGAAAAATGCAGGCCACTGTTTCTACAAATCCTTTAACACGTTCTCACATTTTTTGGGTGGTGGAGCTGACACTGGTCAGCCACTACTCACGGATCCAATGTTTAAAAACTGTAATGTGTAGCTGCTAATTCCTTCTGCAGTAGCACAGCTCAAAAGAACTGACACGACTTTCTGGCCCAAGAGGTGAAGAGGAGGGTGCTTTTTTGGAAATGTGGACCACCATTTTTTTAAAATATAAAAGAGCTCAAAATAGTCATGCAATGAGTGTGCACAAGAGAGGTAAGGAAAAATTTGAGTGATGACTTCAAGGAAGCAAGTCTGAATTTGTAACTCAAGCAACCCCTGACCCCTAACACTGAGGACGGGTCTGAGAAGGAGGGTTGCTCCGGGTGCTGTGACCGCAAGATCTGGACAGCTGCCTGCAGAGAAGGGGCAGCAGAGGTGGTATTGCTGGGGTGTTGTGAAGCAGGAAAGGGGGATGTCTGTGGGCAGAGGAACTGGAAAGAGGCAGAGAAGGAGGCTGAAGGGAGGGGCAGAGAGTGTGGATGCCAGGTTGAGAAGGGGGGATGGGAGTCTGTGAGAGGGCAGAGGAGGTGCTGAGGACATGAAGGATGGAGACAGGGCCAGGGGGCCACACTGTAAGGGAGGCTCTCTGGAGCCCCTTTCCCTGGCTACCTCGCCCTCGCTAAGCCGGGTTGGCAGCTGCTCCAAACGCTGCTGTACCTCCCTTTTGTGATGCCTCAGGGGTTGCCAGGCTATGGTGGCAGGTTCCCCCAGGATGGCTCAGTGCTGGACTCAGGACATGACCACTTGGGGCACGGTGGAGGATGGGGCAGCGTGTAGCTGGGGATGCCTTGCCCTGCACTTGGCACTGGTTCCTGAGCCTGCTGGCCCAGCAGCCAATAAGTGTCAAGAACAGCAGCAGCATTGCCCAGGAGCAAGTCATGGTGGAGCCGACAGTACAGTTCTTCCAGCCAGTTGAGGGGAGGGGCCAGGCCGACTCCCCCACTTCGAGCTTACTTGGGGGACAATGGCTATGGAGCTGGGACTCAAGCAGCTGGAGCCTGGGAGGAGCACGGCCTTGCAGCCCCCATCCCTGGGCAGCGAGCGAGCCAAGTCTCAGCCCACCCCATGTACGCATTCGCACACCACAGGAAGCCACCAGAGTGGAACGTAGTGCAATGGTTGCTTCCCCCGAGCAGGGGCTGCCAGGGCCAGCCCAGCACACAGCCAGCGCCTCCCTCGGCCACCAGGCCCTGCACCGCTTCCCCTGTGGGCCTGCTCCCATGCAGCGCCTCAGGCCCTCTGGCCACCAAGAAGTCACCCAATGTCCCCAGCTCCAGCAGCCCCAGAGCCTCTACCTGGAGACTCCCTTGGCAGCAATGGCCCCATTACCTGTGGCAGGCTGATCCAGAGTGGCACCCAGATTCCAGATGGAGTCACTCCCTGCCTCAGACACTGTTCGGGGCCTGGCAAAGCCACCTGGCATTCTACCATGGTCAGAGCGGAGCAGGCAGGACCCTTGGGAGGCGGAATCTGCCCAGTCCGGGCTGCCAGGCGGCTTTGCCAGTCCCCGAACAGTGTCCAGGGTGGGGAGCCCATGCGAGGGTGGAGCCTGTGGATGCAGAGTGATAATGTCACTCCATCATTTCTCAGGAATTTTTTATATAAGAGAGAACAGCAGCCTCTGTAATGTTTCAACATCTGCAACAACCACCTACCCCCCAACGAGGGAATTCCAAAAATGGTTTACCTGAATTAAAACACATTCCCTAAAAAAATCACCTTTAAGAAAAGAGGAGGAAAAAAAATAGAAATTTCAGCCTAAAAGGGCAATTGTTTTGAATATAAATGTCTGAAAACAGGCGTTCATAAAATGAAAATGGTAGGTCAGCTACAATGCCACAATATTACACAGGTTGAAGCTCTCTAGTCCAGCACCCTTGGGACCTGACCAGCGCTAAACCAGAGAGTTTGCCGAACCACAGGAGTCAATGTCTAGCAGCATCACCAACACGTCCACTGCTTACAGGGCGCTTAGAAGACATTTAGGGTAAATTAGAACTAAACAGCAGCAAAGAGCCAGGACTGCTGGCTGTAAACAAACTTCATGCAACTGTGGGAAACTGAGCCACACCCATAAAAAGTGGACATGCAGCCACGGATGTTGCCAGACCAGACAATGCCAGACTAGAGAGGTTCGACCTGTATTAAAATAATTATACAGTTTAATTTCTCTCAGCATTCGTTTTAAAATGTTGAATTAAATTGATAAAAATGCTAAAACTGCTCTTAGATCAAACAACAGCTTGCATGAGCTTCTCTCATTTGAGAATTTCTTTTAACTCAAGCATTCCTTAGTCATAGTATAATCAAATAATTAGGTTCTAATCCCTGAGAAATCTACCATTACCAGCAGTTAATGCTCAAGGTAATGCTTAGGGCAAGTAAAGCTCTTGTAAGCCTTTCTTTAAACTATGGTTACAAGAAATGTGGAGTACATTATAAGCTGTAACCTACTGTTTACAACAAGCAATAACTTTCACCTTTTGAACAAAATAGCCAAGAGACTCAACCTTCTGGTTAATTGCTCTCTCCTGAGGGGGGTTTAAAAGCACAAGATGGCATTATATTAAAAAAAACACAAGTAAAAACTACAATTATTGGGCTATATCTTGTTGATCAGGTCTCCATTAGGGACATTAGATATCATGTAACTGAATCGTCATGTAACCACATACATCTTAGTGGCTACACGACTATTCCATGGTCCCCAGGGGCAGGGCTGGCAGCTGGGACACTCCCAGCCCCACTCCTGGGGAGCTCCCTGATATCCTGCACTGCTGCCTCTGATAAAGAGGCAGCAGTCCTTGTGTGGGGGAAGCTTGGCCCACCCTCCGTGGACTGAGGCTGCTCCACGGGATGCTCCACAAGTAGCTCAGAAAGCCCCCAACGACAGGGACTCCTGCCACAGATCAGCCTCCGTCCACAGCATGCTGGAGCAGCCTCTGTGCCTCGGGAGCCTGGGTCTCCCCATATTGCTGCTTCTGACAATTCCCCCAATACTGGTTCCTGTCTGTCCGTCCCCCCCACTGCCTCTGTGAGGGGCAGCAAGTGGGGGGAGAGTGCATATAGTCGACAAAATTAACCAATAAGCCAACGATTATTGATTACTCATGTATTCAACTGCATGTTGACTTTCCTAGTCTACATCAGAGAATTGGACCACTTCTAACTGATCTAAGAATGTACCACTTTAAGACTTGTTTAGCGCAGCCAATAGAAGGCTATGGGAAGATATGATTGCTCTCTAAGTACATATAAATACAGAGGCAGTAATGTGGGGCGGCAGGTGGAAGCTTAAAAGCTGGCTCCCCATGAGCACTGGCTCCCGCAGAGCTGTCTACCCCCTGCGTTGCTGCCTCTATCAGAGGCTGCAGGTTTGGGGGCAGGCAGGAGCTGGTGCTTGCAGGGAACAACTTAAAAGCTGGCTCCCTGTAAGCTCTAGCTCCCATCTGCCCCCTGGCATGTAAATGTCTAACCGCTAAAAAAATCCAGCAGTTACACATTCAATAACATCCCTAATTCTGACACAGAGTAACTTCAGTGAACACCTGCCTGGATGGAGAAGCCACCAGCTCAAGCACAGCTGTTTGAGTGTTTCTGCATTTTTGCATTACACTCAAACAGCACGTTCACTAACAAGTGTATAACAGATCCCTTTTAACAGCAGAGTTCTCTGAAGCTCTTCTGAAACCCTACAAGAAAATCTTCCACATGCAGGCACTAACCAATCCACTATCATCATCCATTACTAGAATGAGAAATCTACAGTTTGATAAGCTATAAGGCTTTTTCCAGTGCTACATACATGGAGGGGATATCCACATAACAAATTGCATATGCATATGTTAAATACATTTTACATGGCTTTGCAATTGATCACATACCAATGCCTAGATCACATGCCCACTGAACTACTACCTTGGAATTTATTCTAAAATTACCGCGTGGAAGGTGGGGAACTCAGACCGACTGTTCTGGCATTTGTGCCTCCAGAGAAGGACCCTGATTTGCCCCCCCATCAACCTCCACTCACTGCCCAGAAGGTTGCGGCTGCATTTGAGAAATGTTGACTTAGGGTGTCTTTTTCAGTTATGCAAAGGACACCGGAAACATATACATTGCTGCTTTTTAGCACTTTTATAATTATTTTCTTCTAAATTTACAATGCTATGCCTGTTTGATTGCGAGGAAAAATCAGGGTTGCTGAGTATCAGTCAAATGTTTAGAAAGACTTGGTGTTGTGATCCCACCATTTCTGCTATTACTGCACTGACTGCTTCTTTACTACAGATCATTCTCCTAGTCATCTGTCGCCTACATCAGAATTCTAACATGCACTCAACTAGCAGGTTAAATGTGTCTTTTTTCCTGGTCAGATCTGCACTGCCCTACTATGCTGTGGCCTTAAGAGGAACAGGCAGGTTAACGTATCATACATCCTTCCATCTGAAGAAGTTCACAGTCTCAATACCCACCTGTCTCCCAAGAAATCACAAAGTGCCACTTTGGCAAGAGGCCATTTTTAAAGGGCTTGGATTTTATCAGTGTGAAAATGATAAAAGTAAATGAGTCTTAAGGAAAGCACCAACAGGATCTTAAAAGTAACTAAATGTGAAAAATTATTTACTCAAAGTTCATTTTATTCAGTAATGAAAACAACAAATCACATTTCTACAACAGCATTATTTTAAGACAAATGGAGGATTCAGGATGGAAAGAGGAGCTGTAGAAAACTGACAATTTCTACTCTGCTGTTGCAAGGCAGAGGAGATGGGTGGAGGGGCTGTACAAGGCTGCAGAATGAGTGTTTCATTTGGGGCAGGGCTATTTGAGCACTTAGTTGAATGTGTACTACACTCTTGGGGGAATTCTCTGCCAAAAAATTAAAAATTCTGTGCAAAACGCTGCATATTTTATTTTGTCAAAACACTATCTAATGTCCATTTCAATTATTTTGGTAATTTATTATAAGATACCTGTTAGCAACTATATTTGTAATAATATAGGCCCAAAAAATTCCTGCGCGTGTAGAGAGTTAAAGAAACCTCGGCGATAGCCTAGTTCTTGTTTCTCCACCCTCATAGCCAAAGCCCAGCCATGGGGGAGCCCAAACACAAACACTCTCAAACTCCTTGCCTTCAGGACAGGTCAGTCCCCAAGGGTACCAGACCAAGCAGGTCAAACCTGTTCAAATAAGATGGGCAATACAGACAAGGGAAAAAACTGTTAGGATTATTTTTTAAGCTCTCCTGAATACTAGATTTGGCCATCCTGCTTTGCACAGTAGTACTACTGTATTTTATATCCTATACAATAAATCTACTCTATTGACTTAAAAGCTGAAGTAATTTGTATCCATTATTTATACTTCACTGAAGAAGCATCCAATTATATGAAATGTACTATTACAACGGTCAGGAATTCCACTTTGCTAGCTAGCAAATACAAAATGTGTTCTCATTTGGCTCCAGATGTTCATGTGTATTACCAAATGTCATTATGGACATGCAGTCCCAGATAGAATCAATGAATGAGGTACTCAAGCACCTTGTCAAATGGAAGTAAAGCAAACACCCACTGTTACAAAACAGCTGAAGAGTGGCATTCACAAGATGTAGTCTCTGGCAGGAACTTTTCAAGTCTTTTTTTTTTTTTTTAAATTAGACACAAGCATTGTTAAGCACTGCAATAAATTGCCTAGGGAGTTTGTGGCATCTCCATCATTGGCTATATTTAAGAGCAGGCCAGATAAACATCTATCAAGGATGATCTATCTGGTGCCTGGTCCTGCCCTGAGGGCAGGGGACTGGACTTAAAGACATCTAGAGGTCCCTTCCAATTCTATGATTTTATGAAAAAGCTGCAGTTAAGTAACAAGCAAAGCTGTAGTGGTACTAATTCAAAGTCCCCAGAGGACATCACAGTATTACCCAAGAATGCCAGAATGCACAAACACCAAAGTTGTTATGCACCGCACAAACATGAGATATGCTGTATGTTATAGTTTGACTCTGCTCCTATAATTTGATTCTCTTTTTTCCTTCAGTAGTGAGCTTGCGTATTGGTGTATTTGAATGCTATTTTTATCAAAAGCAGTTAAAATAAAAAGCCCAAGTCACATTTGTAGAAATGTAAGGCTGAATCGAAACAGATAATTAGTTTTTCCTATTATCTTGTATATCCGGTATGTTAGCTAAACACTGGCAATACTATTTTTTCCACCAAAAAAACTTAAGTTTTTAGATTCATGACAACATTGTTGCATAGAACTGATGAAACTTAGTGACAGTGGAAGAGTGGCAGGTGTTTGCTATAGATGAGTATGTACAGTTGATAACAATCCTTCATTGATGTGTAAGGTGATTACTGGGTGAGGCTTACTGGTTATGGTTAATAGGCAGGGAATGCAACAGCAGCCTGCCCACCACAGCTAGAGTGCTGCTCCAGCCTGGCCCTGGGAAGTGAGAGAGCCATTCCAGCCAGTGCCACCACCTGCACTTCCCCGTTTGATCAGTTAACCAGTTAAACATGTTTAACCAGATAACTAAACAAAGAGGATTTTACATCCCTAATTTAAATGTCCACTCAGGTAATGCTGAGACTGGATCCTCTCTAAAAGAAGCTAGAGATACTCTGGAACGCCCAAAGGTCATCTGAGAGGAGGCATTACCACTTTCTCTGGGAGGAGAGGAGGATTTGGCTGAAGGGAGTCCCACTCATCTTGAGTCTCCTCAGGTACCAACAGAACACAGCGCCAGCAAGTGATCTTACAGAACTAGAACTGCTGAGGTACCAGCTGGTGCTCTTGTTGCTGTTCCTGACAGGCCTGTACCCTGTCCAATTGGTTACTGCAATGTGTCAAAGGGTTCCAGGAGGGCAACAGTCACCCAAGAGGCCACAGCTTTGATGTGACTCTAGCAATGTACAGAAGTGACTGGGTAAGCTTGGAAAGCCCGCGTTGGTTTCAGGGCTTAAGCCCTAATACCATAAGAGCTGTGAAGCACAAGCTCTGCACCTGAAGCATGTGCACCAAGGCCCAAAGCTCTGCCAGATGAGACCCAGCGTACCAGGAGAATGTAGGATCTATGCACTGGGTACCATTAACTTTAGACTGCTGGGTATTGGTGGTGTATTTTGGGGCTCACTAACACATTCGATAACCACTTGCCTTAACAGTTCCATGGCACAAAGCTACCAGTGCTGGTCCAACAAATACCCCTGCAGTCTGCATTTACAGAATCCTAGAGCTGGAAGAGACCTCAGGAGGTCATCAAGTCCAGTCCCTGCCCAAGGCAGGACCAATCCAACTAAATCAACCCAACCAGGGCTTTGTCAAGCCGAGACTTAAAAACCTCTAAGGATGGAGATTTCACTCCCTCCCTAGGTAACCCATTCCAGTGCTTAACCACCCTCCTAATGAAATAGTTTTTCCTAATATCCAAAACTAGACCTCTCCCACTGTAACTTGAGACCATTGCTCCTTGTTCTGCCATCCTTCACTACTGAGAACAGCCTCCCTCCGTCCTCTTTGGAACCTCCCTTCAGGAAGTTGAAAGCTGCTATCAAATCTTCCCTCACTCTTCTCTTCTGCAACTAAACAAACCCAAATCCCTCAGTCTCTCCTCATAGGTCATGTGCTCCAGCCCCCTAATCATTTTGGTCACCCTCCACTGGACCCACTCCAATGTGTCCACATCCTTTCTCTAATGAGAGGCCCAAAACTGGGCACAATACTCCAGATCTGGCCTCACCAAAGCCGAATAACAGAGAATCATCAGTTCTCTGGATCTGCTGGCAATGCTCCTCCTAATGGACCCTAATATGCCATTGGCCCTTTGGCTACAAGGGCACACTGTGGACTCATATCCAGCTTCTCATCCACTGTAACCCCCAGGTCCTTTTCTGCAGAACTGCTACTTAGCCATTCAATACCCAGCCTGTAACAATGCTTGGGATTCTTCCGTCCCAAATGCAGAACTCTACGCTTGTCCTTGTTGAACTTCATCAGATTTCTTTTAGCCCAATCCTCTAATCTGTCCAGGTCACTCTGGACCCTATCCCTGCCCTCCAGCGTATCTACCTCTCCCCCTAGCTTAGTGTCATCTGCAAATTTGCGGAGGGTGCAATCCATTCCCTCGTCCAGGTCATTAATAAAGATGCTGAACAAAACCAGTCCTAGAACAGATCTTTGGGGCACTCCACTAGAAACTGACCGCCAACCTGACATCAAGCCATTGATCACTACCCGTTGGGCCCAATAGTCTAGCCAGCTTTCTGTCCATCTTACAGTCTATGTATCCAATCCATATTCCCTTAACTTGCTGGCAAGAATATTGTGGGAGACTGTATCAAAAGCTTTGCTAAAGTCAAGGTATATCACATCCACTGACTTTCCCATATCCACAGAGCCAGTTACCTCATCACAGAAGCTAATCAGATTAGTCAGGCACGACTTGCCCTTGGTGAATCCATGTTGACTATTCCTGATCACTTTCCCCTCTTCGAAGCGCTTCAAAATGGATTCCTTGAGGATCCCCTCCATGATTTTTCTGGGGACTGAGGTAAGGCTGACCAGTCTGTAATTCCCTGGATTATCCTCCTTCCCTTTTTTAAACAAGGGTACTACATTTCCCTTTTTCCAATCATCCGGGATCTCTCCCGATCTCCACGAGTTTTCAAAGATAATGGCCAAAGGTTCTGCAATGACATTTCCAACTCACTCAGTACCCTGAGATACACAAATCCATGGGCCTAGATTTAATGTATGTTTAGCTTTTCTAAATAGTTCCTAACTTGTTCTTTCCCCACCAAGGGCTGTCCACCTCCTTCCCATACTGCATTGCCTAGTGCATTTGTCTGGGAGCTGACCTTCTCCGTGAAGACAGAGGCAAAGAAAGCACTGAGTACTTCAGCTTTTCCAACATCTGTCAGAATGTTAACCTAGTTACCTCCCTCATCCAGTAAGGGTCCCACACCCTCTCTGATCACCCTCTTATTGCTAACACGCCTGTAGAAACCTCTCATTACCCTTCACATTCCTTGCTAGCTGCAATTCCAATTGCACTTTCGCCTTCCTGATAACTCCCCTGCATTCTCGAGCAATATATTTATACGCCTCCCTAGTCATCCATCCAAGTTTCCACTTCTTGTAAGCTTCCTTTTTCTGTTCAAGCTCATCAAGGATGTCCTTAGTAAGCCAATCTGGTCACTTACCATATTTGCTTTTCTTGCTGTGCATAGGGATGGTTTCTTCTTGTCCCTTTAATAAGGCTTCTTTAAAATAATGCCAGCTCTCCTGGACTCCTTTCCCCTTCTCCTCCTGGACTCCCTTCCCCTTCATGTAACCATCCCAGGGAATCCTGCCCATCAGTTCTCTGAAGGAGTCAAAGTCTGCTTTTCTGAAGTCCAGGGTGTGTATTTTGCTACTCTCCTTTTTTCCTTTGGTCAGGATTCTGAAATCTACCATTTCATGATCACTGCTTCCCAGGTTGTCATCCACCTCTATTTCCCCTACTAGTTCCTTTCTGTTTGTGACCAGCAGGTCAAGCTGCGCATGGCCCCTGATCGGTTCCTTCAGCACTTGTACCAAGTAGTTATCCCCAACATTCTCCAGAAACTTCCTGGATGGTCTGTGTACTGCTGTGTTGGTCTCCCAACAGATGTCAGGGTGATTTAAGTCCCCTATGAAAACCAGGGCCTGTGATCTGGAAGCTTCTCTCAGTTGTCTGAAAAAAGCCTCGTCTACCTCATCCACCTGATCTGGTGATCTATAGAAGAAACCAATCACAACATCACCCCTGTTGCTTCCACCTCTAAACTTAACCCATAGACTCTCAACAGTCTTTTCTCCCTCTAAATACTGGAGCTCCAAGCAATGACACTGCTCTCTTACATACAATGCAACTCCTCCTCCTTTTCTCCCCTCCCCGTTCTTCCTGAACAGTTTATACCCTTCCATGACAGTGCTCTAGTCATGTGAGTCATCCCACCAAGTCTCCGTTATTCCAATCAAATCATAGTTCTTTGACTGGGCCAGGACTTCTAATTTTTCCTGTTTGTAACCCAGGCTTCTTGCATCTATGTACAAACACCTTAGATAGCCAGTTGATGGCCCTGCCTTCTCCATTTTAGTCCGGGTCCGCCGTTGTTGCTCGTTCCTCCTCGTGTTTCTTCCCCATATCCGACTTCCTCATTTACCTCAGGGCTTTGGTCACCGTCCCCCAACAAACCTAGTTTAAAGCCCTCCTCACTAGGTTTGCAAGCCTGCCTGAAAAAATGCTCTTTCCTCTCTTGGTTAGGTGGATCCCATCTCTTCCTAACAATCCTTATGCCCGGAACAGAGTCCCATAATCGAAGAAACCAAAGACCTGTCTCCGACACCACCTGTGCAACCATGCATTTACTTCCTCAATTTGACCATCCCTACCTGGACCTTTTCCTTCAACCGGAAGGATGGACGAGAACACCACTTGCGCTTCAAAGTCCTTGATCCTTCTTCCCAGCGCTACATAATCTGCTGTGACCTGCTCAAGGTCATTCTTGGCCATATTGTTACATGGAGAAACAGGAAGGGGTAGCAATCTGAAGGTTTAAACACTTTTGGAAGACTTGGTCACATCCTGAATGTGAGTTCCTGGTAAACAGCACACTTCTCGAGATTGCAGGTCTGGACAGCAGATGGGTGACTCGGTCCCTCTTAGGAGGGAGTCCCTGACCTCCACCACCTGTCTTCTTTGGGGGGGAGGGGTCGTGGAACGCCCATCCCAAGGGCTACGCATCCCATGCCTTCCGGTAGCTAGTGTTCCCTTCTGATTTCTTCCCTGAGAGGTTCCTGCCACAGCATTCTCCACCACAGTGCCTGTGGCGAGAGCCTGAAAGTGGTTACTTACCTCTACGTGAATGGGGGAGACCCGAGTTGGCTGCCGCCTTCTTCTAGAGGTTTCATGTTGCCAGTTTTCTTCCTTGTCTGGTACTGCCCTGACTGGCTCTTCAGTTTGGTGTGCCTGCAGGATTAAATGCTGTCTTCTATTGAGGAAGTCTTCGTCCTCTCTGATGGAATGTAGGGTCGATACTTGGGCCTCAAGTCCTCTAATTTTTTCTTCCAAAATGGTGACCAGCTTGCACTTAAGTGCAGATGAAATCCCTTCTTTCTTCCAGGAGGAAGACAAACATGGCACACATGCTGTGCAAGTAACAGCAGCAGAGCTATCACCATCCATACCTGCCTTCCTTCTGAGAGATTCTTCAGATGTTATTCAATGCCTCCTTGAAGGGCAGGAGAGTAGCAAAAAGATTTTAAAGAATGGCGAGTATCCCTTCCTACTCCCTCTCCAAACTCCCTGTTCAGAAGCTCCCTGGTCACTGACTCACTCCTTTATAAAGCCCTGACTGCCTGATAGCCCTTCCCCAATTAAAGCTCAACCAATGAGCAGAGGCTTCTAATTTTCAAACCTAATTAGAAGCTCACAGCTTCCACCTGCCAGCTACAGCGCACATTCCATGGGGGGGGAGAGGTGCGGGGAAGGGAAAGGGGGAAAAAACCAAACAGCCAAACACAAGCTCAGCAAATGTTTATATCATTTGCATTTTTAGTCCTTAAAAGCATATACAGTCAATGTATTTCCATTGTTTTCAACCATACACGAGTCAAACAAAAATCAACATGACCAAGAAGCAGCTAGAGAAACAGAAAAGAAATGTTTATAATGAGGAAAAAAAACTTGAAGATCCATGTGATCAAAACATACCATTAAAGTGTAGTGCATGTGGTATTCTACTATAAAATGGAATAAAAATATTTTAGTGCAATTTATAGAACAGTCACCTCAGGAAAAAAAAAAATCGATATTATAGTGAATCTTTATCCTCTATTCAAACTGGAAATGAAAGTATTCTGCTTTATGTAATTTGAGGTTAACCCAATGCTGTGGCTCACTAAGAAAAAACTGCCGAATACCCTCAGTAACCACAAACCAAACCAAATTCTGCATACTGTTCGTGTTAGCTTCTCACTCCCCAACCCTAATTTTAAAATAGTAAAAAAAGAGCAGAGGCACTAATTGAAACCAGATTTCTGGTTCAGCAGCTTTCAAATGCTTAACAGGAAAAGGCAAGTCAGTGCACTGCAAGTAATGTTTCCAACAATGTACAAACACTATAATATCCTTAACAGAAAGATGCCCCTCATTTTGTAGAGCACTGTAGGATGAATGGTTCCAAACGACAGCATTTTCCATGTTTAAAATAAACATTTATATTAAGTTAAATTTGGCTATTTTGAGTCAAAGTACTTTCTATGTGGCTGAAAAGTTACATCATTGTGATACCACGGTACAAACTAAGTATATTCCAAGCTTGCTTTCCTACCAAATTTTTCCACCCATTCTTACACCAATGGCATCATCTTTATATTCACTCCTATGTGGTCTCTGCATGTTCCTATTCACTTCCTTTCATTCCTTCAGCCACATTAGATACTTGTATTCTTCTTCATGCTGTCTTTGGGGCAACTGTTCTTAAGAGGTCTTAACATGGCCTATGCAACCACCTGTGCCTCCATTAAAAAAGACTTTTCAAAATTCACCTAGTCTTTGAAGCATACCATCAACGAACAATTACCTTCCATGTTTTACACAGTAATAACTGTTGTACCTTTATATTGCAAGCCTTGTTGTTTAGGCCTATTACTTGTTTCACATGTCAAGAGCACTATATAAAACAAAGAAGGCGTCAATGACACTAGTCAAGAAGAGACCATGAAAACAAATATGACATTTTGTGGAGGAGTGGTTAAGAGTATCTTATGTAGATGACATTCTGGAATAGTTTAACATTTTAACAAAGGCTTAACACCAGGGTTCTTCCCCCACCACCTTCTTTTGAACAGCAATTATAATTTCACCTGAAATTGATCAAGCCAAATGGCTACATCAGGAGTATCAAAATGTATTGCAGTAATGTCTCCTTCATAAGAACATAAGAATGTCCATACTGGATCAGACTAAAGGTCCATCTAGCCCAGTATCCTGTCTACCAACAGTGGCCAATACCAGATGTCCCAGAGGGAGAGATCACAACAGGTTATCCTCACGTGATCCCTCCCAGTCACCCATTTCCAGACAAACAGAGGCTAGGGACACCATTTCTACCCATCCTGGCTAATAGCCATTAATGGACCTAAGCTCCATTAATCTATCTAGCTCTTTTTTGAACCCTGTTAAAGTTCTAGCCTTCACCGCTTCCTCTGGCAAGGAGTTCCACAGGTTGACTGTGTGCTGAGTGAAGAAAAACTTCCTTTTGTTTGTTTTAAACCTGCTGCATATTAATTTCATTTGGTGACCCCTAGTTCTTTTATTGTAGGATAAAGTAAATAGCTTTTCCTTTTGAGCTTTTTCCATACCAGTCATGACTTTATAGACCTCTATCATATCTCCCCTTAGTCTCCTCTCTTCTAAGCTGAAAAGTCCAAGTCTTTTTAATCTCTCTTCATATGGGACCAGTTCCAAACCCCTTAGTTGCCCTTTTCTGAACCTTTTCCAATGCCAATATTTTTTTGAGATAAGGCGACCACATCTGTATGCAGTATTCAAGATGTGTGTCCACCATGGTTTTATATAGAGGAAATATGATATTTTCTATCTTATTCTCTATCCCTTTTTTAATGACTCCTAACATTCTATTTACTTTTTTGATTGCTGCTGCACACTGAATGGATGTTTTCAGAGAACTATCCACGACTCCAAGATCTCGCTCGAGTAGTCGTAGCCAAATTAGTCCCCATCATATTGTATATATAGTTGGGATTATTTTTTCCAACGTGCGTTACTTTACATTTATCAATATTAAATTTCATTTGACATTTTGTTGCCCAGTCACTTACTTTGGTGAGATCTTTTTTGAAACTCTTCACAGTCTGCTTTGGTCTTAATACCAGACTGCTCAAGATAGTTATCTGCAAATTTTGCCACCTCACTGTTTATCCCTTTCTCTAGATCAGTTTCTTAACCATTAGTATAAGACCCCTTAGGGCAACTCAAGAGAAGTCTGGGGGGGTACGTCAACTGAAATCTGGAGAAAACTGAATTTCTGTTTTAAGTTTTACAGCGCTTTATTATTTTTGTACTTTTTACACCCATACATTTCATCACCCGTCCGACTACGATTAAGTTGTTTAAACAAATGTGTTGCAATGGTAGAAAAAAAATTGTATGTCTGAAAACTGTAGGTAATGAGGGTACTTTTTTTTTTGAGAAAGGGGTATTTTATTTAAAAAAAAAAGGTTTAGAAACACTGCTCTAGATCACTTACAAATAAGTTGAATATGATGGGTCCCAGGACAGACCCTTGGGGAACACCATTAGTTACCTTTCTCCACTCTGAAAACTTACCATTTATTCCTACCCTTTGTTTCCTGTCTTTTAACCAGTTATCCATCCACGAAAGGACCTTCCCTCTTATCCCATGACAACTTACTTTACTTAAGAGCCTTTGGTGAGGGACCTTGTCAAAGGCTTTCTGGAAATTTAAGTATACTATATCCACTGGACCCCCTTGTCCACATGTTTGTGACCCCCTCAAAGAACTTTAGCAGATTAGTAAAGAATGATTTCCCTTTACAGAAACCATGTCGACTTTCCCCCAACAACTAATATTCATCCACGTGTCTGAATTTTATTCTTTACTATAGTTTCAACTCATTTGCCCGGTACTGACATTAGACTTACTCGTCTGTAATTGCCAGGATCACCTCTAGAGCCCTTTTTAAATATTGGTGTCATGTTAGCTATCTTCCAATCATTAGGTATGGAAGCCGATTTAAAGGATAGGTAAGAAACCACAGTTAATAGTTCCGCAATTTCCCATATGAGTTTTCAGAACTCTTGGGTGAATGCCATCTGGTCCCAGTGACTTGTTACTGTTAAGATTATCAGTTTGTTGCAAAACCTCCTCTGATGACACCTCAATCTGAAAGAATTCCTCAGATTTGTCATCTAAAAAGAATGGCTCAGATTTGGGAATCTCCCCAATACCCTCAGCCGTGAAGATCGAAGCAAAGAATTCATTTAGCTTCTCTGCTATGACTTTATCATCTTTGAGTGCTCCTTTAGCATCTTGGTCGTCCAAGGGCCCCTCTGGTTTTTTAGCCAGCTTCCTGCTTCTGATGTCCTTAAAAAAATTTTACTATTACTTTTTGAGTTTTTGGCTAGCTGTTCCTCAAACTCTTTTTTGGCTTTTCTCATTACATTTTTATACTTAATTTGGCAAAGTTTATGGTCCTTTCTATTTTCCTCACTGGGACTTGACTTCCACTTTTTAAAAGATAACTTTTTATCTGTCACTGCTTCTTTTACCTGGTTAAGCCATGACGGCACTTTTTTGGTTCTCTTACTGTGTTTTTTAATTTGGGGTATACATTTAGGTTGGGCCTCTATTACGGTGTCTTTGAAAAGTTTCCATGCAGCTTTCAGATATTTTACTTTTGTCAATCTACCTTTTAATTTCTGTTTAACTTCCTCGTTTTTCTGTAGCTCCCCTTTCTGAAATGAAATGCCACAGTGTTGGACTGCTGAGGTGTTTTTCCTACCACAGGGATGTTGAATTTTATTATATTATGGCCCAGTTATATTTACCTCTTGAACCAGATCCTGAACTCCACTTAGGACTAAATCAAGAATAGCCTGTCCCCTTGTGGATTCCAGAACCAGCTGCTCCAAAAAGCAGTCATTTAAGATACCAAAACATTTTATCTCTGCATCCCAACCTGAGGTGACGTGTACCCGTCAATATGGGGATAGTTGAAATCCCCCACTACTATCAAGGTGTGTGGTTTTTTTTTTGGTTTTTTTTTTTTTTTAATATGATAGCCTCTCTAATCCCCCTTAGCATTTCATAGTCACTATCACTGTCCTGATCAGGTAGTCGATAATAGATCCCTACTGCTACACTCATTATTGGAGCATGGTATTATTATCCATAGAGATTCTATGGAACATTTTTGGCTCCTTTAAGATTTTTACTTCATTTGATTCTACATTTTCTTTCACGTATATTGCCATTCCTCTACCACCATGACCTGTTCTGTCCTTCCGATATATTTTGTACCCTGGTATGCTGTGTCCCATTGATTGTCCTCATTCCACCAAGTTTCCATGATGCCTATTATATCAATATCCTCCTTTAAAACGAATCACTCCAGTTCGCCCATTTTACTATTTAGAATTCTAGCATTTGTGTATAAGCACTTTAATAATTTGTCACTATTTATCTGTCTGCATTTTCTTGATGTGTTAGACTCCTCTTCATTTGGTTGTGTCTCATCTGATCCAACCCATACTTCCATCCTCTCCTCCTGACTTGAACACAGAGAATCTCTATTAATAGAACCTCCCCTAATAGATGTGTCTGTCTGATCCATGTGCCCTTCCTCACCTGTTGGCTTTCCCCCAGCCCTTAGTTTAAAAACTGCTCTACAACCTTTTTAATGTTAAGTGCCAGCAGTCTGGATCCACTTTGGTTTAGGTGGAGCCCATCCTTCCTATATAGGCTCCCCCTCTCCCAAACATTTCCCCAGTTCCTAATAAGTCTAAACTCCTCCTCTCTACAGCATCATCTCATCCACCCATTGAGACTCTGAAGCTCTGCCTGCTTACCTGGCCCTGAGTATGGAACTAGAAGCATTTCAGAGAACACTACCATAGAGCTTCTGGATTTTAATCTTTTTCCTAGCTGCCTAAATTTGGCCTCCAGAATCTCTCTCCTACCCTTCCCTATATCACTGGTACCTACATATACCATGACCACCGGCTCCTCCTCAGCACTACACACAAGACTATCTAGATGTCTCGAGAGATCCACAACCTTTGCACCGGGCAGGAAATTCACCATACAGTTCTCCTGGTCATCACAAACTGAACTATCCATGTTTCTAATGATCCAACCCCCCCTTACTAACACCTGCCTTTTCCTAACGACTGGAGTTCCCTCCCCCGGAAATGTATACTCAGTGCGAGAGGATACCATAACATCCTCTGGAAGGTGGGTCCCAACTATGGGATCATTTCCTTCTGCTCCTGTTGACTATTCTCCTTCCCTAAGCCTTTCATCCTTCTTAACAGCACAGGGACTGTCTGACCCGAGGTGGGACAGTTCTACAGTGTCCCAGAAAGCCTCATCTATGTACCTCTTGGCCTCGCTTAGCTCCTCCAGTTCAGCCACGCTGGCCTCCAAAGCCCGTACGCAGTCTGAGGGCCAGGAGTTCCTTGCACCAAATGCACACATACGCCACCCGCACATATTTATAAATTGGGCAACAGATAATATGTTCAATAGTTTGTTGTGAGGAACCATTCTCACACTCCTGGGAGTCCTTGATTTTCCATTTGTGTATTAGATAGCTGCATCTACCATGGTTGGTTCAAATGTGGTCCAGAGTTTACCAAGAAACCTGAGGCAAGTCAAACCCAAGAGACTTCTGCTTGGGATCTGATACAAGGTGTTTATTTTTAGAGTCTTGTTTAGCCCAATCTGCTTTCCAAGCCTCTTTATGAGCATAGCCCGATTGCACACGGCTAACTGAATTTTCACAGAAGGTTGCTGGACTTAGGATACTGGACGAGGCGGGGAGGGGGGAAGGCATTGTCGTGGATTTAGCCGATAGGAAGACATCCGTTTTCCTGGATTCACTGAGCACTGCAGAATGTTGCAGCAGTTCAGCCTATCAGTGGGGGAACGATGGTATGGGAGAGACACAGGAAAGGTATCCATGGTATTGGAGTTATCTGAAGGGTTCCCATGGTGCATCACTGTACTCAGCTGGATATCCACAGGTCTTATGTGGCTGCACTGTCTCCATGCATCCCCCCTTACTGACTGAGGATGGGAATCCATTTATAAAACTTCGACTGTACTACCAATCCAACTGCATTAGGGCTTCAGAAAAATGACGTGAGTAGATTTCAAGCGAAGGGTAACTGACTGCAAAGTTTTAACTTCAAATATATTGACTGGTATTTACATTCTGTGAAGAATGCTTAGAATAGGGATTGAGTACAGTGTAGAATGTAAGCTATTTGGAGCAGAGACTGTCTTTCTGTGTGGACAATACTCACACAGTATTCATGTCGTCATGCGCATGGCCTCCAGGTACTACTGCAGTTATTAAAACAACTCCTTTCATTTTCTCAGAGTTAGGTTTCAAATTTGTTCTTAAAATGACTCTTTTTTTGTTTGCCCTATGAGAACGTTCCTTAAGTCCAAAAGCATCGTTTCAACTTCATTAGCAATACTGCCTGAAAAGCCATGAAGAAAACAAGAAAGGCTACCACAAAATGTTTAACACACGGCGTGAACTGTGAATAGCTTGGTCTGGTATTATATACGGTGTATTGCTATTCCACTTTTCACTTGTACCTAGAGGCCCAATGCAATGGCCATAGTTCAAAACATTTCAATCAATCAAAAGGTACAATTCCATTTGAACAGTTTCAAGCCCTATATATAATGCCCTACACAGGCATTCACGTACTAACAGCTACATGCCACTAATCACAAAGCCCAGTCTTCAGACATTTGTATAATACAAAGAGGGGGATGGGGCGCCGTGGGAATCCCATACCACCCGTTTCCATGGTTACACTAGTTCAGCAAGTTGTGTTTTACAATAGACAGACTACTGACTCTCGATGGTCATTCTTAAAAAGCAGTGCTAATGGAACACAGAACGGTATGAAAATAATACTAGATTAGATCAAGGTAAATATAAAATCAGTTTTGCATCAAAATTTGAGCATTAATAAATCTATCAGCCTCACTGTGATTTTAAATTACACTCCACAAAAAGAAAACTGAATTTGGGTTAACACACACTTCCCCTCAATTAAAAACTAACATGTCGTATATCAGCTCTATTCTCCCAGTCACTGTAAATGTTTTATTGTACAATTGTAAAACAAATGTAAAGTTAAGTACTTTACACAATTATATACATTTTAAACACCAATTCTTGGAGGCAAAAATGCTACAAAACAAATTTAAGAACATCTGACATGCAAGCTGCTCACTTACTCAGTTAAATGAAAAAATGAACATTTTTCAGTCAAACACCATTATTTCTCCAACATCATTTTTCCATCAAAAAACCATGCATAGAACCTGAAAGTCAATTCAGAAAGAAGTCCTTTGTTATTGGGAAAAGGTTGAGAAAGAAAAAAAAAAACCTACCACATCAAGTTCTTCCACTTGAAGCACAATGTCAAAATGTATGCTTAAAATTCTAAAAGCTTTGAGAGGAACAGTTGCAGCCCAGTTTAGATAAAATACATGTGAATGAGATGCTTATAGATTCTGAACAAATTGATTTACAGAGATCTTGTCAAGTGCCTACTATCAGGGTGCGTATCAAAGAACCAAATACTTATAAACAGAAATGTTATTCACAACAGAATCTAGGGACTGTGATATAAGAGGCAACATAGCTGGAAGATTGCTAATATGATTTTTTTTAAGAGCTTCAAAGACTATCCCAGCAATTATAGGCTGGTACACCTGACTTCAGCAGAAGGCAAACTGGATTAAACAGTAGTAAAGAAAGATATTATCAGACACAGAGGAACATAATTTGATGGGGAAGAGTCAACGTGGTTTTTGTAAAAGGAAATCATGCCTCACCAATCTACTAGAATTCCTCAAGGAGGTCAACATGCATGTAGACAAGGGGGATCCAGTGAATATAAGTAAACTCAGATTTCCAGAAAGCCTTTGACAAGGTCCCTCACCAAAGGCTCAAACTATTACAGCTTACTTTGCTTAAGAGGAAAGGTCTTCTCAAGAAGTGATAACTGGTTAAAAGATAGGAAACAAAGGGTAGGTCTATATGGTCAGTTTTCAGAATATGAGAGGTCAACAGTGGTATTTCAAGAGTTTGTTCAGGGACCAGAACAATTCAACAAATTCATACATGATCTGGAAAATGGACTATACAGTAACGTGACAAAATCTGCAGATGATACAACACTACTGAAAATATGGTATTGCCTCTCTATGGTTTAAGAAAACTGCGTGAAGATGTGGTCACCTCATCTCAAAAAGGATATCTTGGCCCTGGAAAAAGTTTAGAAAAGGGCAAAATTATTAGGGGGTATAGAACAGCTTCTATATGAGAAGAAATTAATATGACTGGGATTTTTTAGCTTGGGAAAGAGATGATTAAGGGGGGAATATGACTGAGGTCTATACGATCATGACTGGTATAGAAAAAGTGGATAACAAAGACCTAGCAAGTTGCAGTGGAGGTGGTCTAGATTGAATATTAGGAAATATTTCAGTAATAAGGCGGTGAAGCACTGGAATGGGTTACCCAGAAAGGTGGTAAGCCTGGCTTGACAAAGCCCTGGCTGGGACTGTCCTGCAATCAGCAGGTGGTTGGACTAGATGACCTCCTGAGGTCTCTTTCTACTCTAATCTTCTATCATTTCAAGAATGGTTGCTCTTCAGAAGATCAGAACATCAATGTAACAGAAAAGAAGCTGTGTTTCAACAACGGTGGGACCTTTGTATGCATCAAGAGCTGTGCTGGGCATTACTGATTGATCAGGTGCATTTCTGATGATTCCACTTTGAATTCATGTGTCATCGCATACTACTTGGCTTCACACTTATTTATAGGGTCTCTCAACATAGGTGTATTTCACTAATTCAATAGCACAAGAATGCTATGTAGTTCTCAGTTCTTATTTATACCACCTAAAAAAAATTGAAGGGGTCTCACTTAATAGCAAGCTCTTAATTTAGACAATCCTACTACTGATATGAAATACAGACATGCCAATAAAGTGAACTTTTCTGTACTAAGAATTCTCAGTTCTCATTTCTAAGGAACACTGCTATCAAACCATTAAAAAGTTTAAAACTGTAATCCAGACATGAAGCAAGGGGAATAGCCTCACACACAAGCACTGTTCAAATTTCGGCACTTTTCCTTCTTACTCAGTATTATACCTTTGGGGAATTATCTTGGTCTCCATGACCTCAATGTTTTTGTAATGTCATCTCTAAATCCAATATATTCAAGTTAATGTGATCAGTGTCTCAAATGCAGCACATACAGCTTATAGAAGGCTACTATCATTGGTGCCCAAAAAGAGTGCTACGATAGCAATGTGTTAAATAATATTTTGGTGCAACAAAAGAGGTTTTGATTTCAACTCTATTACACTATTTTGATGTGGTACAAGAAAATATTTAAAAGCAAAATCACATAGTAGGCGCAGGGCTCAAGCACCTTCCAGGATCTTAATGTCAGCATTTTGATGATATGCACTTGACAGGTCCATTGTGCTCACTGATCTCTCAGGTGAAGAGATAACCCACTACACAATAGCTGTAGCTTAAGGGAACATGCTCTAGGCTGCAAGCCAGACAGCCAGAAGTTCTCATCCCAAATCTTCCAATCAATGCTGTTAACATTTTGGTGCACTCCAGGTTTTAACTAACCTAAGCCTCATAATGGTAACGATCTTTCACTTATTTTTCAGATAAAGATTGCACACAGTCCCTTTAGAAAAAGATGTGACTAGATACCCAGCCCGTAATATGTAAACCAAAATCTCATTTACCTCGGAATATTTTTGTGATGAAAGGCAGAGGGGCAAGTTTAGGTGCTTTGCTATGCTGTCTCTAACCACTCTAGCACGTTCCTACAGCACAGAACGGAACTCAGGAATCCTGACCAACATTCCAGTGTTCAGGCAGCTGTCTATCTGGGAAATGTGTGCTATGTCTCCCTCTGCAGACCAGTCAGATTATAATGTGAACTTAATTCAAGAATGTGGCACCTGTGTTACCTCTGGGTAAAATATTGAGACCATACAGGAAAAGTGCATCTAGTTCTGGTGCCCATGATTTCAAAGAAATTCTGAAAAATAGAAGATTCAAAAAGGAGCTACACAAATTATATGTAGTCTGGACAACATACCTAACAAAGAGACTCTTAAAATAAATGGAGAGGGCTCCTTTATCAAAGAAAAAGTAACGAAGCAACCTGACTGCAGTCTATAACTTATATAGGAAAAAAAGATATAAAACACTAGAAGGATTTTCTGCCTCTTGCAGTGTTTGTTTACTAGTTGAACATCAACATTCAAAATGGAAATAAAATGGCATTTTTCTTTCTTTTTTTTTTTTTAAACAAGAAATTAATTATTGAAGACATGGTAAATTAGCCCTCATTTGGCATCTTGAAACTAGTCTGGATGCTTAACAGTACATCTTCATTACAGTGTTAACCCGAGCTGTCACTTGAGTTTTTAACCCCTAAATATCCACCCAACAAAACGTCTGACCTAAGTTTTGAGGTGCTTTAAACTAGTCTGGGGTAAAGGTCAGAGCTTTCACACAGGCTAGTACTCACATTCCTTGCCTTTGGCAATGAAGTGAGGGGCAAAAATGATTCCAGGGGTGATAGAACTGCTCTCTCCCTCTGCCCTTGTTGCCTCTCCCCACTCCACAGGACAGGAAAGTTCTCGAACAATTGACTCAACTCATTGAAAAAGAACTCTCCAAGGGCGTGTCTATGGTGCAGACACACAAATTAACACAGAACCAATGAGGATAGAGTATATGGTTTTGTTATAGGAAGGCTCACATCCAAGCTCAACAAACTTTGGTGCTAATTATCTAGATTAATTGTGCAGGGAAGACATATCTTAAATATATGATCTAGTTCAGCCACAAGATTTTGGACTAGATGCAAGAATTATTAACCTGTGTTATGCAGAATTCAGTGGTCTACATTATGCAAATCATACTAGACTGTTACAACAATCCTCTGCACTGCTAACAGGGAGTTTGGAGAAGGAGTTCTCCAGGTAAAAGAGGAGTAAAAACGGGACCCTTGTGGTAAGTGGCTGTCTGGAGTGTGTGTTTGTGTGTGGGGGAGTTATTTGCTGTCTGCTGCGCTTGTGTTTGTCTGGTTGGTTGGTTGGTTGGTTTGTTTGCTTGAAGGAGCTTCTGAAAGGTTTGAAATCTAGAAGCCTCTGTTAATTGGCTGAGCCTCAGTCAGGGGGAGGGGCTACCAGAGCTTTATAAGCCTGCGACTCAGTGACTAGGGAGCTTGCGAACAGGCACTGCTAACGGAGTTTGGAGAGGGAGTTTAGAGGGCACTAGTGACTTCTGACCTTCTTTAAAACATAACTCTTATAATAATCTATATTCCAGAGGTTTAAAAAGAATCCCAGTTTATTCTTAAACTTATTCATAAGAAAAATGGAGACAGAAGACCAGCAGCAGAGTGGAGGCTATCCTGTTTATTGCGTCGAGTGTCACATGTGTGATTACCTGCCCTGTGGGCGGGTGGCGTATGCGTGAACCTGTTGCAAGGAGCTCCTGACCCTCAGAGACCGAGTTCAGGCTTTGGAGGCCAGGATGGCTGAACTGGAGGAGCTAAGGGAGGTAGAGAGATATGTTGATGAGACTTTCCGGGACACTGTAGTACTGTCCCACCTCCAGTCTGAGAGCCCCAGTGCTCTTAAGGAGGATGAAAGTCTCAAGGGAGCAGAGCACTCAATGGGAGCAGAGGGAAACCATCCCATAGTTGGGACTCTCCTCCCAGAGGATGTTGCGATATCCTCTTGCGCTGAGGATACCTTTGAGGGGGAGGGAATGCCAGTTGTTAGGAAGAGGCAGGTGTTAGTAGTGGGTGATTCGATCGTTAGGAACATAGATAGTTGGGTTTGTGATGACCGGGAGAACCGTATAGTCACTTGCCTGCCTAGTGCGAAGGTTGCGGATCTCTCGAGGCATCTAGATAGACTTATGTGTAGTACTGGGGAGGAGCCGATGGTCGTGGTACATGTAGGTACCAATGACGTAGGGAATGGTAGGAGAGATGTCCTGGAAGCCAAATTTAGGTTTCTAGGAAAGAGACTGAAATCCAGGACCTCTATAGTAGCGTTCTTGGAAATGCTTCCAGTTCCACGTGCAAGGCCAGGTAGGCAGGCAGAGCTTCAGAGTCTCAATGCGTGGATGAGACGATGGTGTAGGGAAGAGGGGTTTGGATTTATTAGGAACTGGGAACACTTTTGGGAAAGGGGGAGCCTATACAGGAAGCATGGGCTCCACCTAAACTAGGGTGGAACCAGACTGCTGGCACTAAACATTAAAAAGACCGTAGAGCAGTTTTTAAACTAAGAGATGGGGGAAAGCCGATTGCTGCGGAGATGCACGTAAATCGGATGGAGACTTGTCTTAGAGGAGAATCCGTTGATAGAGATTCTCTAAGCTGTAGTCAGAAAGAGAGGAGGGGAGAGGGCAAACCATGGGCCAGAGCAGACAAACAACCACGTATAAAGGAATTCAATGCATCAGGGAAAGACAGACAAATAAGCAGTGGCAAATTTTTGAAGTGCTTCTACACAAATGCTAGG
>JANRFK010003836.1:5835615-5847163 GCA_030068395.1 Apalone spinifera | reverse complement strand
AACTAGTGGTGTCCCCCAAGGGTCAGTCCTAGGACCAATCTTGTTCAACCTTATTCATAAATGATCTGGAGAAAGGGGCAATCTGAGGTGGTAAAGTTTGCAGATGATACCAAACTGTTTAGGATAGTCAAGACAGAAGCAGACTGTGAGGGACTCCAAGAAGATCTCACCAAACTGAGTGATTGGGCAACAAAATGGCAAATGAAATTTAATGTGGATAAGTGTAAAGTAATGCACATCGGGAAAAATAACCCCAACTATACATACAGTATGATGGGGGCTAATTTGGCTACGACAAATCAGGAAAGATCTTGGCGTTATCGTGGACAGTTCTCTGAAAACTTCCACACAGTGTGCAGCGGCGGTCAAAAAGGCAAATAGGATGCTAGGAATTAAGAAAGGGATAGAAAATAAGACCCAGAATATCTTACTGCCCCTGTATAAAACTATGGTACGCCCACATCTAGAATACTGTGTACAGGTGTGGTCTCCTCACCTCAAAAAAGATATTTTGGCCTTGGAAAGGGTTCAGAAAAGGGCAACTAAAATGATTAGGGGTTTGGAATGGGTCCCATATGAGGAGAGGTTAAAGCGACTGGGACTTTTCAGTTTAGAAAAGAGGAGACTAAGGGGGGATATAACAGAAGTCTATAAAATCATGAGTAGTGTGGAAAGAGCGGATAAAGAAAAGTTATTTATTAGTTCCCTAAAAAGAAGAACTAGAGGACACCAAATGAAATTAAAGGGTAGCAGGTTTAAAAACTAATAAAAGAAAGTTCTTCTTCACACAGCGTGTAGTCAGCCTGTGGAACTCCTTGCCAGAGGAGGCTGTGAAGGCTAGGACTATAATAGAGTTTAAAGAGAAGCTAGACAATTTCATGGAGGTTAGGTCCATAAAAGGCTATTAGCCAGGGGATGAAATGGTGTCCTTGGCCTCTGTCAGAGGCTGGAGAGGGATGGCAGGAGACAAATTGCTTGATCGTTGTCTTCGGTCCACCCCCTCTGGGGCACCTGGTGCTGGCCACTGTCGGCAGACAGGATACTGGGCTAGATGGACCTTTGGTCTGACCCGGTACGGCCGTTCTTTTGTTCTCTCTAACCTTATTTTGTGAATCTACAAATAATCTACAGGACATTATATACAAATATTTCTGATATTTTGCCAGTCCCATAATGATCATAGTCAAGGTCTGCCACAAAGTTAGTGGCAGAACAGTAAGATGACAAAAAGTAAATTCTACCAGCAATCATCAATTCAAATGGTTAACTACTATCAGTTATTAGCTACAAAGAGATTACAAACATAGTAAAATATCAGTAATTCAACTGTTCATTAATAGGTAAGAAAAGAACTGAGAGAAGGCAAATGTATTTCTTTATAGATATGATTGGAAAGCATATTCACTGTGGCAGGAACCCTATAGTTCAGAGTTTCCCAAATGGCGTTCCATGGAACCATGGGGTTCCGAAGTGAAACTAAGGAAACCAGAAACCATAGGCAGCTCCCATTGGAGTTGTGCCAGTGGGGGTGGGCTTCTGGCAGTGTGCCCGTCTAGCCGCTCCACCACCCATTGCAGCTGCCCCACCACCACACAACCCCTTCCTCAGCCCGCAGGACTGCCCCTGTCCCACAGAGCCTCCGGTGCCATGCAGCCCCCTCTTCCTCCTCATGTGCAGGCAGCGGCTTGTTACAGCAGCCGCTGCTGCCGGAAGGGGAGGGATGGCTGGGTCTGAGGTGCCAGGTAGCCAGTCCTAGACTTCAGTGTTTTTAAACTGCTGCCTGCGCCCCAGCAGGGGCCACAAGGAACTTGACTGGGGCTCTGCAGCAGAGTCTGGTCTGGTGGGGAAGGTCGGGGTTTCTACACTCCCTCCCCCCACCCTGCCAGCAGGAATCCTGACGTGGTGCTGCAGCTGTGCTGAGATCCCTGCTGCATGGGGTGGGGTGGGGTGGGAAACAGAGCTCCCTCTCTCATCCCCCAGCTGGATGGAGCATGCTGCTTGGAGGCTTTCCCTGCTACAGCAGGGTGCCAAGCCAGGTAAGCTTCCCCCGCACTCCACAAATCCCCCTCACTTCCCTCCCTCCACCAAGATCCCTCATTCCCAGCTCCTTATACAAGACTGTTATTAGGGGTTCCGCAAAATTCTTTCGAGTTTAAAAGGGTTCCGTGGCCAAATAAAATTGGGAAACACTGCTATAGTTAGTATAATGTCTTTTAAAAGTTCTAGATTTTGCAGGGTATACAACTCCAAGAACAGAGCTCTACGGAAGCAATTTCATGGAGGAAAAAGAAGGTGTCAGAGTAAATATGCAAGATGCTGCTGCCAGATGCATTTTTTAATGTGGTGGATTTCCCAGAGTTGTCCTCTCTGATTAATAACACAGAAGATCAAACACTGTCAGCTGAAATTACATGTACAACATTTACAAAGCTGTCAATATATAATTCTCTAATATTTGCATTGCCCATATTTTACTATATAGAGAAAGATTTAACACATAAAATGTGTGTGTATATATATATATATGTATTTCCTGTTATTTGATCATTTAGAAAACAGAAAAGCTAGGGGAAACTACATATTGCTCCCAAGGCAAAGAGATAAACTAACATAATACCATCAAATCATAGCAACCATGAAATATTAATACTGTTTTCTCTTATATAATTTTAACACCATAAAATGACAATGAAAACAATGAAAATACAATTAAAATATTAACAACGAAAAATCAAGTGATACTGATTAAGATAGGTGGATGTACTGACCAGCAACCACTGTTGACCATGTGCTTCCACTAACCTCTCCATAAATACAGTAAGAATCTTACATGGCTTCTCACTAGCTGTCCTGACAAAAGGACAAAGGTATATTAGGATGACCATTTCACCTTTCCAAGGCAGAGGTCTGACCATGAACACTTCTTTCTGTGAATGCTACCTAATGTTTTCACACTTACTACGCGAGTCTCAGCATTTCAAAGGTTGCAACAAATTGTGAAAATAAAGCTAGACATACTTTCGTGGATTTAATCAAAATCTGCACCATCTAAGGAACAAGTCACAATTCCCAGTAAAAAAGGTACAACTCAAACTTGTCTTTGTTCACGTTTTATGCTAGGACAACGTAAGAGCTACCTATAGTTGTATGCATTGTGTTTTTAAATGGTTTAACAAAACTAATGCTATGTTTCTGACTTCTAGGTAACTGCTAAACAATCAAAAAAAAAAGGTAGTAATTTTCACACACTGTTCGAATGACAAAGGGCAAGCATTCTTGGAAATAATAGGACACTGAAGTGTTAAAAGTAATCAACACCAAGGGATCCGGGTTCTCCCTCAACACACTTTATCAAAGAGACGCGTTTTAAATTCAAAACTACCTTTTTCAAGCTACTGCACATACATTTTTCTCAAAATATTCCCAATCATACACTTTTTATAGATAGAATACCATCACATATTTGTTCTTGTTAAAAGGTACATTTTGATAGAGAAAAATTCACAGAGACACTTTAAACCATTATTTAAAATATTACATAATAAAATAAGACTTTACATAATAAAATAAGCCATTCTATTATTCTTTGCTTATTACACCACTTGTTAAAAATGCAAAGTAATCTAGGGAAATTAATATGTTACTCAGTATGCAGGTTTAGCTCTACCAATTTTGCTCAACTTCAGCCATGGAAAAGAATTTCTAACTGAAGCTGCATTAATTCCTAAACATAGAAAATGAACTGCAAATGAATAATTTATTGAAGGTTTTTGCTTCATGTCAGCAGCTTTGCTTGAGGAAGTGATATTTATGAAGTCCCTCAGGACACTGAGAAGTTAAAGATGGGCGAAAGGAATAGCACACTAACAACAGGATTTTCACAGAATGATGCTTAGTGTATCTAGATTAAATTGCTTACCATGGATAAGCTTCACTAACAAAAAAAAAATCAGATTTTATTCCAACACAAATGTCAGTGCGTTGATATCAAGAATGTGGACTACAGGTTTATAATTTCAGCTACTTATTAGATCACTGGTAGAAAGGATTGTTAACAATATTTGATGCCAAGCAATTAATTTATTTGCATGAAAAAAACAGAGGAAACTGGATTTGGATCTAGTTAACTAGCAAACCTGACAGTGCAGCTGTAAAAGCCATCCCAGAATTCTATTTTCAATGTCAAATGTACATTAAGGATGTTAAAATGTGGTTAACTGACTAGTCGACTAGGCAATGGAATTTCCATTGACTAGTCGATAGGCACTTCTGCATTCCTCCTTTGAAACGTACAAGAACCCCTACTTGGGCAGTGCTGTGGGGAGTGATGTGTGGAACCCGGGGTTAGCTGGGAAGTCCCCAGTTGATCCCAGACTCCACAGCTGCCCCTCTGAATGGTGCAGAGGCAGCATTTTAAGATGCAACCCACCGAACAGCTGATCCATGGATCAGCTGTGCAATGGCCGCCTTGGGGTTTCAAAGTGGCAACGCCGCACAGCTTTGAAGGACCCCTTTTCCCCGCCCTCCCCCCCTTTGCTTCCTCTCTTTCAGAGGCAGCATGCAGGTAGTATTGACTAGTCGACTAGTCAAAAGACTATCCGATGAGTATTTGCTTATCAGATAGTCGACTAGTCGTTAACATCCTTAATGCACATTATTCTGGATTTTCACTGTACTGTACCTCTATAAGGATTTAGATTAAAGGAGTATTCATATAAAAGAATACTCTTAAATCAGTTGATAAATGCAACCAGTCTTCTTCCATAAGCTCTCCCAACTAAAAACAAAAAACAACCCTCAAATTCTGGCATCAGTAAAACTACTATATTGCAATACATAAAGATATGCCAGACAGATATTTTAAGATATACAGATATACACACAAATTTTATATATATGGATGTGAATGTTTAACAGTGGGGGGATGAAGCACCTGCCTTGGGAGTTTAAAGTAAGGATGTTAAATATCAATTAATTTACTAGTCGAGTAATCGATGGAATTTCCATTGACTACTCGATAGGCACTTCCACATTCCTCCTTTGAAATGTACAAGAGCCCCAGCAGGGCTCTTGTGCATGTCAAAGCAGCTGCACCCACATGGAGTCTAAGGTCAGCAGGGATCTTAGAGTCCCCCACTAATCCCGGGCTCCATGTGGTGCTGCCACTTTGAAATGCCACACAGAGCAGGGGTTAGCTGGGGACTGAGTCCCTCGCTGACCCGAGACTCCATGCAGGTGCTGCCACTTTGAAGTACCCCCCCTTCCCTCCTTTGCTGCCTCTATCTGATAGAGGCAGCGGGGGGAGAGGGGAGGAGGTGGAGGGGAGGAAGCAACTAGTCGACTAGTCCTTAACATCCTTAGTTCGAAGTAGACTACCTCTCCTCCGTTTAATCAGTTAACCAGTTAAACAATACGTTTAACTGATTAACCAATTAAATGGGATTTTACATCCCTATTGCATATAACAGAATTTGCAAAGTAACTCCTTTTCACTAGGCTTTAGTATTAACAAGCGAAGAAGTATACAACTTTTGTAAGTTGTGATGCTCCTCATTATACAGACTAAAGAGCCTGCCTGCTATTGTCAAAGACAGTGGAGAAGAGGCTAGCGATGAATACAGAAATGCCAGTTACAATTTCTCATGAAACAGATTTAAATGGAAAAACCAAGAAGGAGAGGTTAACCGATTTCTTTTCAGCTCACAAGGAACTGTGTTGCACACACAAATGCTGAAGGTTTGAATGTTTAATTAAATCTGGTTTAAAAGAAAAAGTTGAGGAAAAAAGATAGCTTAACAGATCAAATTTACAGTATGTCCTTTTAAAATGAGATTTTGAAACACCATGGGCTTACTGCTATTTAATTCCTCTCCTAGCTAAACACATTTATATTTAAAACTAAAATATTACATTTTATTTACCTTAAAAGGCATAATACAAAACTATTCAAGCATTGCAAAAAAACTGCACTATAAGGAATTCCACTTGTTTTGATTTATTGGTCAGTTAAGGCAAAAAAATATGAATTTTCAAAATATGACTAACACCTATTTCTTGAGTCCAGAGTGTCAAAACACCCACCAAGTATGAAACAGAAAGGACCTGCTTGAATTTTAGTATTGGAGCTAAATTATCCGAGTATAAACGAAAAAGACATTTCTAATAAAGACTAGTGGCTTGATTTTTCAGGAGTGCTGATTCCACACATTCTGCTGAAGTCAACAGGAGCTGACAAACGCAGCATGCTTATGATACAGGTCAAAAATGTTTTCAGCAACGTATTTCGGGCTACAAGTTGTTTTATTCCCAAGTCAGAAATTTCCTTTCAATCATTTTATGGGCAATGACCACAGTAGTCCAGTCACTAAGTGTGATCTTCTTAATGGAAATCTCAGCCATGTTGGTCTAACTTTAAAAACAATGAGTTGTCCTGTGGCACCTTAGAGGTTAACAAAGGTATAGGATGATGAGCTTCCGTGATGAAGTAGGTTTTACCCACAAAAGCTCATGATCCTATACCTCTGTTAGTCTCAAAGGTGTCACAGGACTACTCGTTCCTTCTTAGTGGAGACACTACTCAGAAAGCATCAAATCAGAAGAGAAAAATCCAAGGATGTTAAAGTTGACAAGAACCTAAGCATGGAGAACAGTCTCTGCTCACAATGTGTTTCTACGTTGACATTTTAAACCTCAACCTTATCTTCTCCCAACTGTTGCAGCTTCAAACGAGCATAGAGTGTCCAAAATATATTTTTCACCTCTTTGCATATAGATATATTGAATGCTGAATACTAGAAAATTTGGCTGCAGTTATCCAAAAGCTCAATGTACCAACATTTAAATACTATAGCAGAGTGAATTTAGGTGATCTAAAATATTCACAGAATAGAAAACTAGAACTGGAACGGACCTTAAGAGGTCCTCAAGTCCAGTCCCCTGCCCTCGCGGCAGGACTAAGCACCATCTAAATCATCCCTGATAGAGGACTCATCTCCAAAGATGGAGAGTCCACAACCTTCCTGAGCAAGTTATTCTAATGCTTAGCCACCCTGACAGTTAGGAAATTTTCCCTAATATCCAATCTAAACTTCCCTTGCTATAATTGAAGCGCATTGCTTAATATCCTATCATCAGAGATCGAGGAGAATAATTTTTCTCCCTCCTCCTTGTAACACCTTTTTAGGTATTTGAAAGCTGCTATCATGTCCCCTCTCAGTCTTCTCCTCCCAAACTAAACAAATCCATTTATTTCTGTCTTCTCTTATAGGTCATGTTTTCTAGACCTTTAATCACTTTTGTTGCTCTTCTCTGTGTGTGTTTCAAGATGATCATATCTCAAACTGATCTATGTTGACAGTCTCACATGACTCTGGTGAACACATGTGAGAGGTCAGACCAATGAGAGAACAGCAAACAAAGTTACAAATGTGTTACCTGGTCTTTAGCTGGTGTATTTATTATATATATATTCATTAATGATATGCATTGCGAGTTATCACTTTGAGGTCTAACAGGTCGTCCCAGGAGCAGTCCCAGTATTTAAATTATTCTATAGCTGGGAATCCTGATGTGCACCATTGCAACACACACACTGCAGGAATTCTTGTATATTTACAAATATAGTTTAACACCACATTTAGCTGAGTCTCAAACACTCCAATGTAACAATATAGATACGCAATGTACAGCTGTATTTTCAAATATTCTGAAATTCCCTTTAGAACAACCCACAACGTTAGCCTCCTCACCTTCCTCATTGCCATTCCCTACCCCATCACCACCAGCAGCATCTCCCAAAGACAACAGCTCCTCCTCCTACTGCCCTTAGGCTGGGATGTCACTTTTAGAAGAGGTTACGTTGATGCATAGTCAGTGGGAGATATCTTCTTTTCTCTTTACAGCTGCTCTCTGAGTTACGAACAAGTTACAGACCAACATTTGGTCCGTAACTCGAACTGTTCGTAACTCGGACCCCAGTGAGTTACACATGACTGCGCTGTTCATAAGCGCGGGGCCTGTTCGTAACTCGGGGACCGCCTTTACGACCGCTCCATGGGAGCTTTGGTCGTAAGTGCGAACGGTAGTAACTCGACCGTTCGCAACTCGGGGAGCGGCTGTATTTACATTTCCTCACCTTACTAATGGTGAAATATCTTTTCCTATAAGTCAGTGTATCATTGATCTCAACTTATTATCATGTGTCAGTGTGTTAGTATGGTCCTTTGGTGGTCAGCAGACAGAAGCAATGCCCTACTGTAATTCATAGGACACCATAGCAATGGGCAGTTGTAGGTTTAGAGTAAAACCAAATGTAATTCTATCTGCCTGTTGGAGCACTAGAAAATCATCTTGTGGAAGTCATCAGAGCTGAAAAGGTACTTCAGCTTGGTTACTTGTCAGATAATTAGAACCACATGAATGAATCTAAACAGAAATTAGTTCATATTAATTTTAATAATCTAAAAGGCATGGAGAGCTGATTTTACTGGGTGGAGCAAAACAATTTGCTCAATTCACTATTAATCCCTATTCTCCACCCTCCAAAACACATATTAGTGCACTTACATAATCACATTTCCTTTTTTATTCAAAAAATAAATGTCACACAAATGTCATCCTAAGAGAATGAAAGATGGGTCAGTGTCCCATTAAGAAGCAATTAAATTTAATAATATCGGAAGCTGTTAATTACAAAGCCAGAAGCAAATTCCACTCAAGTGAGAAAACTGTAATAAAATTCCATTTTAACTTGTTAAAGACAATATACAAGTAATATTTCAAAGGCAGAGGCTCAACAGGGAACTTGCGCAAGCACGGACCGAAGCAGAACCCGCACCTCTCCCTTGGAAATGTACAAGAGCTGTGGGCAGCTCTTATGCATTTCAAAAGGTAGAGGCACAGCAGTCCAGACCCCACGCAAGTAGGGACTGTTTTGGTACCTGCTCACACCGTTCTCCCCCACTGTGCCTCTCTGCCTCCGCTGCCGAGACAGTGCAGCGGGTGGGGGGGGGGAACCAGCTTTTAAGTCAGCTCACCCCAGCACTGATACAGAGGCAGAAAGTTGGGAGGGGGAGTGACTATTCAAGTAGTGACTCGGATACCCAATAAGCCTAGGTTCATCAGGTAATCGATGAGTCACTTACATCCCTATTACCAACAAGAAAGAAAAAGGGATGTAGGCCCCAATAAGAGTTCGACCCTTCCTGCAGAAGGTAGGGGCCCGGGCAGAGACAGGTGCATCCTGGAAGTGAATGCCTGGCTGCGAGGATGGTGTCGCCAGGAGGGCTTTGGCTTCCTCGACCATGGGATGCTATTCCAGAAAGGACTGCCAAGCAGGGATGGCGTCCACCTTTCGAGGAGGGGGAAGATCCTATTTGGATACAGAATGGCTAACCTAGTGAAGAGGGCTTTAAATTAGGTTCGACAGGGACAGGCAAGCAAAGCCCACAGGTAAGTGGAGAACATGGCGACCTAGGAGATGGGTCGGAAATGGGAGGGAGCGTGGGCTACAATGGCAGAAAGAAAGGAGGGTCAAGGCAAAACTGGGAGGCAAGGTCAAATCAGGATCTTAGATGCCTATATACAAATGCGAGAAGTATGGGAAATAAGCAGGAAGAACTGGAAGTGCTAATAAATAAGTACAATTATGACATTGTTGGCATCACAGAAACTTGGTGGAATAATACACATGATTGGAATGTTTGTATGGAAGGGTACAGCTTGCTCAGGAAGGATAGACAGGGAAAAAAGGGAGGAGGTGTTGCCTTATACATTAAAAATGAACACACTTGGAGTGAGGTGGAGATGGACATAGGAGACAGAAGTGTTGAGAGTCTCTGGGTTAGGCAAAAAGGGATTAAAAACAAAGGTGATGTCATGCTAGGAATCTACTACAGGCCACCAACCCAGGTGGAAGAAGTGGATGAGGCTTTTTTCAAACAACTAACAAAATCATCCAAAGCCCAAGATTTGGTGGTGATGGGGGACTTCAACTATCCAGATATATGTTGGGAAAACAACACTGCAGGGCACAGACTATCCAATAAGTTCTTGGACTGCATTGGAGACAACTTTTTATTTCAGAAGGTTGAAAAAGCTACCGGGGGAAGCTGTTCTAGATTTGATCCTAACAAATAGGGAGGAACTGGTTGAGAATTTGAAAGTGGAAGGCAGCTTGGGTGAAAGTGATCATGAAATCATAGAGTTCACAATTCTAAGGAAGGGTAGAAGGAAGAACAGCAAAATAGAGACAATGGATTTCAGGAAGGCGGATTTTGGTAACCTCAGAGAGCTGACAGGTAAGGTCCCATGGGAATCGAGACTGAAGGGAAAAACAACTGAGGAGAGTTGGCAGTTCTTCAAAGGGACATCGTTAAGGGCTCAAAAGCAAGCTATTCCGATGTGTCGGAAAGATAGAAAATATGGCAAAAGACCGCCTTGGCTTAACCATGAGATCTTGCATGATCTAAAAATAAAAAAGGAGTCATATAAAAAATGGAAAGTAGGACAAATTACAAAGGATGAATATAGGCAAAACACAGGAATGCAGGGGCAAGATTAGAAAGGCAAAGGCACAGAATGAGCTCAAACTAGCTACGGGAATAAAGGGAAACAAGAAGACTTTTTATAAATACATTAGAAGCAAGAGGAAGACCAAGGACAGGGTAGGCCCACTGGTCAGTGAGGAGGGAGAAACAGTAACAGGAAACTTGGAAATGGCAGAGATGCTCAATGACTTCTTTGTTTCGGTCTTCACCGAGAAGTCCGTAGGAATGCCTAACATAGTGAATGCTAGTGGGAAGGCGGTAGTTTTAGCAGGTAAAATAAAAAAACAACAAGTAAAAAATCACCTAGAAAAGTTAGATGCCTGCAAGGATGCATCCTAGAATACTCAAGGAGCTGATAGAGGAGGTATCTGAGCCTCTAGCTATCAACTTTGGAAAATCATGGGAGACCGGAGAGATTCCAGAAGACTGGAAAAGGGCAAATCTAGTGCCCATTTATAGAAAGGGAAATAAGAACAACCCAGGAAACTACAGACCAGTTAGTTTAACTTCTGTGCCAGGGAAGATAATGGAGCAAGTAATTAAGGAAATCATGTGTAAACCATTCTGATAGCTTTCTTTAATAGGATAACGAGTCTTGTGGATAAGGAAGAAGCAGTGGATGTGGCATACCTAGACTTTAGTAAGGTGTTTGATATGGTCTCGCATGATATTCTTATCAATAAACTAGGTAAATACAACTTAAATGGGGTACTATAAGGTGGGTGCATAACTGGCTGGATAACCATACTCAGAGTAGTTATTAATGGTTCACAATCCTGCTGGAAAGGCATAACAAGTGGGGTTCCACAGGGGTCTGTTTTGGGACCAGCTCTGTTCAATATCTTCATCAATTATTTAGATATTGGTATAGAAAGTACGCTTATTAAGTTTGCAGATGATACCAAGCGGGGAGGGGTTGCGAGTGATCTAGAGGATAGGGTAATAACTCAAAATGACCTGGACAAATTGGAGAAATTGTCTGAGGTAAACAGGATGAAGTT
>JANRFK010003836.1:5815358-5827489 GCA_030068395.1 Apalone spinifera | reverse complement strand
AGCGGCTGATTTTCCGCAAAAACTGGCCAGTCTAGACGCAGCCTAACTGTTTAATATTTTACATCCTACTATCACCAAGCATAATCCTCTTCTGTATCATCAAGCAAACATTCTTAATGATGAAATCTCCTTAGCTTTGTCACCTCATTTGTGCTTATGTAAATGGTGGTCTCTTTCTTTTAACCTCAACACAATTTGGAACAGACCGCCATATCTCTATGTCGGAGAATTCCACATAATTCAATGTGTACGTGTTTGTCAGCAGTGTCAAATCTGATGCTTCATTTCTATAAGAAGTTCCAGATTTAATACAATGGACAATTTTTCAGTGGGTCTGGCAGTTCAGTTTGGGGCATATTAGGTTTCACTAATGTTTTTCTATGGTACAAGAAATTCTCTCTCTCATTAGGAAGAGGTTGCTAGTTGAGTATGCTTATGCTAACCCTGTAATGTAGGCACTGTATAGAAACCCAAAAGATTTAGACTGAAATCCAGGCAGTCTTGAAATATTTAATTTTGATTTTGCAGACTAACAAGACACATTTTAAAGCTATGTATTTGTTTGGCAACATTTGTTAGGAAAAGAACATGGTGCTAAAGCCTTTTTTGGTTTTGTGTTTTTCCTCATACGAATTTGAACAAGATCTACGTAAAGGGCTGTGTTCCCTGAAAGCTATGCAGTTGGGCAGCCGCCCAGGAGAGATTCAAGTGCAACACAGCTGACTAGCAGAAAGCGCACATCCGGCAGCTGTTCCCAGGACCTTCCTGCTGGCTGTGCAGAAGGATGGAGCGGGGAAGGAGGCAGGGGAATGCTGATGTCAGGGTGTCCCTCTTCCCCTGTACCTCATCTCCGTACAGCAGGATAGAGGGGAAGCTTGGCTCAGGCCTAGGAACTGCTGCGGTCTGAGGTCTGAAAACAGGGAGCGCCTTACTTAGGGATAGGGTTGCCAGGTTTCCAGTTTTGAACCAGACAGTCCAGTATTTGAGCTTTCTGTTCCGGAAACACGTTGAGAAAATAGAAATGAGAAAATAGAACTGTCCGGTATTTTCTAAATAAGATGTAATGTCGATTGTGATGTAATGTCAAGTGCGTTCGGGATTTTTGTTGAAACCATCTGGAAACCCTACTTAGAGACAGTGCATGGTCTCAGACTCCCCAAGCAGCCAGCTCACGGATTCAGCCTCTCCTCCTCCTCCTCCCCCCACTCCCTATCCTTCGCCTCCCACTCGCCCGTATACCTCATCTCCAGAGAGTGGAGGTAGAGGAGACAGCTCAGGACACAGTGCACTAATGAGACAGCCCCTGTCCTCTGGGAAACTTCCCCAGCAGCCAGCGCACACAATCTCTCTCATTCACACTCACCTTCTAACATGCACTTGTGGTGTTAGTTCCTATTGCTTCCTACCTTGTCCTGGCCATTCTCTAGAATCTCACTCTCTCCATGTGTGTTATTTCAGTGTTTCACTGGCTTATGTATTTCACAATTTCATTTCTCTTACACTTCAATGCAATTCTTGAGCAGTGGGTTCTAAAATGCCTAGCCTGCCCTGGCTGGAGGAACTATCCCTATGGTAATTTTTTTTTTAAAGATACATTGTATCTTGGGTTTTTTGTGTCTACTGGTGGTGAACATACCTCAACGTATTCCACACATGGATGGAAATAAATTCGAGGGAACACTGGTGAAGAGCAAAACTGAAGTTCTTGTGAGAACTCTGATATAGGACGGGTTACGGTTGTTTGGGGGACAATGTTTAACAGTCTGGAAGTGAACTGAGTGTTAAGGCTAGTGTCAATATAAATACACCTTCCAATTTTCAGTTTGTAAAAAAATGAATGGATCCATATAACTGTATATTTGATAATGGTACTTAACCTTAATTTTAAAAAAGATGTCTCTGAAATGGGTTTAGTTTTGTTTCTAATAAAATTCCAGGCGCTATTGCTTTCTATTAAAAGTTTTCCATACCCTGTTTATCACAAGCTTAAATGCTGACTGAAGCTCTCTCTGGCATACAAACTTCATCTCAGGGCAGCTAAGTTTATTTTCCTGAACCCATGGCATCATTCCCTAATCAACTTCTGTCTTCAGACAGCCTCCAGCCTTCCTTCTGCAGCTAGGCTGCACTAATTCCAATCTCCAGCCTACCCTTATTACTTGGACGTAGCTCCCCTCTCCGGCCCAGTGTAAATCCTGCTTCCAGCTTTTCTAGACAACCGTTCTCCTTGGTCCCACCAAGACATTCTGCTAAAGTAAACAGGAATGAAGACCTAATCTTGAGACCTCAAACAGTTTCTCCAGGTGCCAAAAATGCGTCCCCATGAGAACTTGCAGCCTTATCCTCTTCCTGGATCCTCCTTCTTCCCGGTGCTAGCCACCTTGCTCACTTTTTATCTGTGACCTACCCACCAATGCTGTGCAAATCCATGGCATGACAAATGCAGTTTAAGTGCTAATGCTTGTAATTAACACCTTAAATCAAGCAATTACAACTTTAATTGAAGACATTTGCAGAGATCTAGTTCCCAACAAGATTCAGAGCAAGGCATCATAGTTGTGAAAAATATCCTGAGACCTGTGTGCACCTGTATCATCTAAATTTCTTAAATATCTTGTTTGCTGAGAAAGAGGGGATTAAAGAATTATGAGACACTTGCATTTGTAAAATATGTTTAAATCTGGATTAAGAATAATTATGTCATTTCTAATTTCTAAGGGGAAGTTCTTATACCGGGGTGGGCAATAATTTTTGAAGAGGAGCCACTCCAAGATTTTGGAAAGCGATCAAGGGCCGCACATTTCTATGGAGGAGGTGCGGGTTCTGGGATGAAGGTTGAGTGCAGAAGGGAATTTGTGGTGGGGGTCTGGAGTTCAGAAAAGGGTGTGGAGTCTGAGAAGAAGTTTAGGTGAAGGAGAAGGCTGTGATCTGAGGTTTCCAGCCAATAGGAGCTGAGAGCTTTTGCTGGAGAGGGCGGAGTGTGTGAAGTTTCCCCCTCTTCCACCTTTCCCCCTCCCCCTCCTGGCACCTGGAGCAGAAAGCCAGAGAGAGCAGCCATCCACTTCAAGTGGCATCAGGGTGCTCTGAAGCAGCTGGCTGCTCTGTGCTTCAGGGCCCCGGTGGGATAGCCCATCAGCTGGATCAGGAGGCTTGGTGGGCTGGATTTGGCCCACGGGCCAGATCTTACGTACCTGTGTCTTAGGCTAGGTCTACACTAGACTTGGAAGGTTGGCTCAAGGTACACAACTCCAGCTACATAAACTTCATAGCTGGAGTGGCTTATCTTAAACTGAGCTTGGTGCTGTCATCAAAGAGGGAGGTTGTTGGGAGCAAACACTCCTGTTGGCTTCCCTTTTTACTCGCGACTGCAAGGAATACAGGCACCAGCCAGAGCTGTCCTCACAAATGATTTATGGGGCTTAACTAGACCCTCTAAATCGAATGCCAGAAGAGCAATCTTCAGCATGGTGAGTGAAGACAACCTGGAAATTCTTAACTTCATTAAACTTCTCCAGAGTGTCCCTCTCAATCTGGTTCCCACAAATCTCTGTCCCCCTAAAAGAGGGCTCCTTTTCAAATGCACCACAATTTTTTGATCACCAGTGCCCACATGCTTCTTCATATTCTTTAACAACAAATCTTTTCAAGACATGTCTTTGGTCTGTTAGTGGAAGACTGAATTGTTAGGAAAAGCCCAAGCCGCATAGCCTCAATTCACATGCATGATTCAGGATAAATTCAAATCACAAAATGCACAAACAATGAGCACTGGTGGGCTTTGAACACCAAGCCTACCCTCTTGCTCTGAAAGCAAGACTCACTGCCCTCAAATGGATCTCTTTCTAAAGTTACGCTCTAGTTCATTCAGAAGTTGCAAGATTCACTAAGTGAAATTATACAGCTCAGCAGCATGTGGATGACATTCTTCCTACTGTTCCTGCCCACTTTTATATCTGCTAAGAGGACCATAGAAGCATGAAAAGGCTCTAAGAAGCATAATCTAGCCAAAGGAGAATTCCCCCTATGTAGAAACAGAAGAAGAAAGTCTTCCAAAGACACCAACACAAAGCCCACTGCAGGGAGGCATGCCAGGAGCACAGCTGAGAAGGGAGGAGAGCTGCAGTGCATGGCATTACAGAGATTCTGAGCAGTGCTTCCTACAGACAGAAAAGGACAGATTGACCTAGGCAGCCTCCAGAGACTGCCTCAGTTATGCCACATGCTATACCAGCCCTGAATTAAGAGGGTGTAAATGTGACAATGCCACAGAATCTCACCCTAGATGATCTCAATCAATGAGAAAGGATTGTCGTGCTTTCCCTATTCTCCAGCTGATCTGTCTATTTGGACTCCTGTCCTTTCTGTCCATCCACCCATCCCTTCAGGTTCCATTGCCCACCCACTGTCATCTCCATCCCTTATGCAGAGCATAAATCTCCAGCAGAAGATGATTGCCTCCCTTTGAGATGCATTGCACATGTCCATTCACTACCAGCATGAACGCCTCATGCACTGCAAGAAATTATTCTCTCAGCAATACCCACTGGGACACCACGGGCACCTTCTGGTGCCATACACACTGCACATAGGTATAAAGGCAGTGCTGCCCCACTGCACCTCAGTTCCTTCCATCCAGAGAGAGACCAGTTTGAGAGGGGAAGGAAGGCAGTCATGGGATGGACACATACAACACATCTCAAATAACAGCGGTTAAAGAGAGGTGGGTAACAGCTGTTTTGTCTTCAAGTAATTGCATATGTTCATTCCACTGCAGATGACTCCACAAGCTGTCTGAGCTGGAGGCGGGCTGGGAGTCTATTTGAACAAGGACTGTAGGACCACTTGTCCAAATCTGGTATTGTCTCTACACCAATAAGAGATGGCATAGTGAGAGATAAAACCAAGATAGATGACCTAGTTGCTGCCTTACAAATATCCAAGATGGGCGCACAAGCCAGGAAAGCCACAGAAGCTGCCTGTGACCTGGTTGAATGAGCTACCCGCTGTACATACAGATGCAATATTAACCAATTGGTAGCATAAACAAATACAGCCAGAAATCTAGGAAAAGATCATCTAAGTAAATAGAGTTTGGCCCTTTAACTGTCTGAGATGGCAACAATTGCTGAAATGAATGGCCTTGTTTAATTTAGGTAAGGAGCCAAAGTTTTTCTAACATCCACAGAATGGAGCTTTTCTTCCCATTTATTCAGACGATGCTTTGGAAAGAAAGCTGGCAGACATATTGTTCGGTTAATGTAAAAACCAAAAGTCATTTGAGTCAGGAATTTGGATGAAGGCAAAGAAACACTTTGGCCTTAAAGAAAATTGTACAGGAAGGCTTCCATGGTAAAGCTCACAGCTCTCCTACACTCCTGCCAGAGGTTACCACAAAAGCTATCTGCACAGACAGATGCAACAGAGAACAAGTTGCTAGCTGCTCAAATGGGGGACCAGTCAACTACATTAAAGTTGTACTGTAGAACTGGATTATGTACCTGTAGGCCTAATCTGTGCAAAACCATCAGAAAGCTGATGGACACAGGGTTTGAAAAAAATTCATCAGTTATCTACAGAAGGGGCATAAAAGAGACCCTATCTGAGAATATTTTAAAGCAATTCATTCCCTGGGAAATAAAGGAAAACATGTCAGGTGTAAGGAGGGCAAGGCGGCAATGCAGGGCCTAGCTGCAAGAATAAAACATCATAAAGAAAACTGCTGAGGCCACATCTCCACTTGCAGGGAAGTCAAGGCTGTGGCAGTCAATCTTCCAGCCTTCAATGTAGCTGGTCTAGTAAAGGCCCATTAAATCGAGTACTGAGGACACCCCCATCAATGCCACTAATCCTTGCTGTCTCAAGAAGGGACGTCAATGGGAGCATTTCTCCCACTGACCTCCGTGAAGATGGCACCAAGCTTGGCTTGAGATATGTCGACTCCAGCTATGTTCTTTATGTAGTGTAGAAGTGGCCTTATTGTGAGAAAACAATGTGGACATGGCTGAGTGGATCAACTGGTTAGTAAATAATAAATAATTCACTTTGCAATAATATCAATAATAGTAACTACTTATAATAATAAATAATTATATTATACATCATTCTTTAAGAAACTCTTCCCTATGTCTTTTAGTATGAGTGCACTCTGACAAGTAAATTCCCAAACACTAATAACTTTAGTATAGCTAATCCTTATGGCTCGTTTAATTAGTTAAGTTTAGAATCTATCACTCAAGTGTACAATACAGAAAGCTGTAGTAAGAGAAATCCAGAGTTGTCACTGTAAATTTTTTAATTTTAAATTACAGAATACATGCCTCATATCCTGGAACATCATGGACACAGATCATAATGGTGATGCCATAAATCTATACCCTATTTTACTTCAGCTGACTCAGCTTTCCCAAGGGAACCCCATTCTATACTTGTTTTCATGCCAGTAAGTTCAATTGGGCTTCCTCCAAAATTAAATGCACTCTAAGCACAATCAGTCTTAGCTTTTTTAGGAACTATTTAAATCACTGGATTTTTGGGGGGATGATTTAAAATCAGCCCTCCCTGGCAGCAACATTACTACAAAATAGTTATCAGAACTTCTACTACTTTCACATGACTCTTCCATTCATGTTTGAAGGGTGTGATGGGTCAAACATGGGATCCAGAATACTGTGATTCTATGTGTAGTTAGGTATTAGACTAGCCTGATAAAATCTGAAAATTGCTGGCTGCAGCAGACTCTGTCCACAAGCAACTGAGCCTAAAAATCAAGGAACTCATGAATAAAATTAGAAATGTCAGAGACGGGTATTTAACTCTCTATGGGATTTGTGCTCATCACTTAGGCACTTCTGAAAATCCCAACAAAAAATCACTAATAATGACATTGAATTCTTATGTGCAGCCAACCCTAAACTCTGTGGTACATTGTAATAAATGAGGCCGTTTTACTGCATTGGAGGATTTTGGTTCAACCATGCAGATTAAATATATCTAATTTGACACTGCTAACAGAAAGGTTCTTTTCATTTAAGGCAAATTGAGTTCTAGGTTATCAATGGCAAAGTTTCATTAGAGATGTCAGACAAGGTGTAAACATTCATAATCATAGCATAGTTTAATGTATCTAGTATTCCTCTGAAATTTCAACTGGGGATGTCATTACCCTTACCGTGTGAAGCTTACTGGGTAACTGGTTAACCGGTGCCAGGCGGGAGGTCTTTCCCAGCCTGGCCAGGCCACATGGCAAGCTGCTCCTGCCAGGCCGGGCCAAGCCCGCCGCTCTGCGGGAAGGGAATGCTCTAGCCGGGCAGAGACCACTGCACCACAAGAGTAGGGGGCACTCCAGCCCAGCCGGGCCGGGCCAACAGACTGCTGCAGACTGCTCCAGCCAGCCCAGGCCAAGCTCGCCACACCGCACCGCAGACAGAGGGACTGCTCCAGCCACGTGAGGGCCAGCTGGAGCAGTCCCACACCAGTTAACCGATTACCCTGGGAAGCATGCTAACAAGGTGCATGCTTACTGGGTAACCAGTTGACAAGTTAATCCTTTACATCCCTAGTGGGAGGGTGCTGAACATGAAGCTCCTCTACCCCATATGGGGAGTGTGGGAGTCCTGGACCATACTGGGCAGGAGGCAGCAACAGCACCAGCTCTAAGTGAATTCTTCTTCTTCCAGATAAGCCTCCTCGGCCTGGGCCCTACAGACCAGTTAGAGCCCCATCCCTCACACTAGTGCCCAGTGTGGAGGAACCTGCCCCCCCCCCCTCCCTTGGAGCTTTCCGGCCTATTTGTGCTCCAGACCAAATGCAGCCTGGTGCAGTTCTGTTTGGAGAAGAGGGGCAAATCACCAGGAGGGGCTGTCTCTGAAGCTGGGGACCCAGGAATGGTCTAGCTGTGGATTCGGGGAGGGAGGAGTCTGGTTTGGGAATAGTTTTGAGGGAGCTCTGTTCTGGTAGGCACTGGGGAGGTTCTGTTCAAGAGGCTCTGATCAGACTCAAGCGGGAAGCAGGTCTAGCCCAGTGTGGGGGTTTTGGTCCAGGTAGAGCGCCGTCTTTGATCCAGTTCAGGGCTTCAGTCTGGAGGGCGGGGAGAAATGTGGGCCTGGCCCAGGTCAGCCTGGAGGAAGAGCAAAGCGTGGCCTGGTCTGATTTGGAGGGCAGGCCTAGTTTTGGAGGGCACAACTGGTCCTGACCCTAGTCTCTGTATCTCTCTGCCAGGGGGAAATACTAACATTAGTGTGAGCAATGAAAGCGAAAATAAAATAATAAAGTTGCCATGTTTTTTATGTTAACATTTTAAATCTGTCCCACATCTTACAAAAAATATAATTCAAGCCTCAGTAAATTCCTATGAGGAATGAGGAGAGAGAAAGAGAATGACTGCTCCTTTTTAATGGAAGCAGCACATGGGTGGGTTGACTTCTGGTTCCCTGTTTTTTTTACCCACTCTTTTTCCATCCCCAGCCTTTTACAATTGTTCCCCATGGTGGCCCGCAAATATGTTTGGAGCCAGGCCCACAAAAAAATTAGTCCAGCCTTGACTACACATCATTCAATTTTTGCAGTAAATGAGGCAGGATTGTAATGGTTCCTTAACTCATTCACCATCCAATCTGCATAACCACTAAGACTAGGTGTACTGAAATAGTGATTCACATGGGAATGTAAAACGTAAATATTTAGCACAATCCTCCATATTTCTCAACTGTCTTTATTTTAGCTTTAATTATATTTGGGGTTAAATGGAGAGTAAGTGTTAGATCGTTTTCTTTTCCCATTAAGATGGTAGCACATTATTCCCATTTTTGGGGCCTTTCATCCTCCTTTCAGCCTACATACAGAACACAACAATTCAAGAATAGTAATAGAGATGTAGCCGTGTTAGTCTGGTGTAGCTGAAACAAAATACAGGACGATGCAGCACTTTAAAGACTAACAAGATGGTTTATTAGGTGATGAGCTTTTGTGGGCCAGACCCACTTCCTCAGATCAAATAGTGTAAGAAAATTGGCATGACCATATATACCAAAGGGATACAATTAAAAAAAAGTGAACACTTTTTTAAATGTGTCAATTTTATGTGTGTTCACTTTTTTTTTTTAAATTGTATCCCTTTGGTATATATGGTCATGCCAATTTTCTTCCACAATTTGATCTGAGAAAGTGGGTCTGGCCCACGAAAGCTCATTACCTAACAACAATTCAAGATTGTGTCACATTCTGGCTAATACCACTGACAGTCACTAAAGAAACATTAAAAGAACAAAAGTATTTTTGAAAAAGTTTCCTTCTCCCTATGGTGAAATTTCAATTATATGATAGTATATGGGGTGTTGTATTACTCTCTAATATAGACTATTCATATAGGACTAAGGGGAGATGGAACATATCATTAATATCCAACAATGAAGCCTGAGTTTGACTATCACAATTCTTGTCAAAATCACAGACTTAAACATCTCTGTTTATTAAAAATAAATGTTGTAACTTATCAAAAAAAAAATCAAAGTCCATATGCCAGATACATTAATAAATTCAGCAAGTCAATGTATCACACCTTCAGTTTAAGGATTCTATTAGAAATTAAATGCTTTTTATTATTAAAAAGTTAATTAGTTTCCCTAGATTAAATAAGGCAACATAGTCCCCATAACAAAGTTTACTGAACTTATTCACTATTACCTCCAATTTTATCATCCCTATATATTCTGCTACAACAGTCCATGATGTTTAAGGTGATAATACACTCCCTATTCTAGCACACTGAAGTGTGATTTCCATATGCACTAATATAAAGCACAACACAGAGAACAGACAGCCATTATATCAAAATACTTAAACACCCAGGAAACTTGCAATACAGGATGGATGCCAAAATTTATACTTCCACTTTACTTCAAAGCCACCTTCCTAATGCACACAGGAGGAAGGCTAAGTTACTGAACAGGGATGGTTTAAATTATGAACTTTTATATTTATTATGCTATCAGATCCAGATTAAGGTTTCACTGAAACCATTCCTTTAAGATACTCCTTTTTAACTTAAAACCCAAGATCCAGATTAGTTTAGCTTACCCAATTGTTAACTTTTTTTTCATTTAAAAGGGAATTGAAAGAACTTCAAAACATATTTCCTCGAACGTGAATAAGTACCCATAAAAATACTGAATGAAGACTTGTACAAAGAACAAATAGAGTACAGCCAGCAATAATGCAAGCAAAACTTACATTTCCTTTCCAGCCCATAACCCTGCCATAAAAGAGATACCCTTAGGAGTGAGTGAGAGCCATTCTCCATGCTCTTTGGTCTCTACCAAGAATGACAGGAAGGCACATAATTAGTGTCATTTTAGCTGTGGTGATTGTGTGGACAGCTGTTCCCTAAAACTAAACTAAGATGCCCAACTCATTTCATAAAGGACACCAATCCCATACAAGAGCTGAAGAACATAAGAACTTTCACACCGGGCCAGAACAGTGATCCATTTAGGCAGGTATCCCTTCTCAGGCAAGTATCATGGACTTCATGCTCGACAGAGCAGTTATGGAGCTGATCTACCCATATCTTCACTCCAGGCTTCTGTCAGTCAGTGGTTAGGGTCAGCCTGAGCATGGGATTACATCCTTGACAACTGTGGCTAAGAGCCATTGTAGGACCTATCCTTCATGAACTTATTCAGTTTTGTTGAACCCAGTTATACTTTAGCCATCAAAACAGGATTTTATTGTGCTCGGTGTGAAAAAGTACCTCCTTTTCTGTATTAAACCTGCTACTTACTAGTTTTCTTGGTGAGCCATGATTTTTGTATTTTGGGAATTTTCCAAACTGTTCATGATTTTATGATTTCTTTGTCTCTGTTAAGCTGAGCAGTCCTAATCTTTTTAGTCTTGATGACTGGCTGCTGCAGGGTTGCTGCAGAGAGCAGGTGGACTTCCAGTTGTTCAAATTTGGTGACAATATATACCTCCAGACCAGTGGCACCGCTATGGGCACCTGCATGGCCCTACAATATGCCAACATTTTTATGGCGGACCTGGAACAACGCTTCCTCAGCTCTCGTCCACTCACCCCCCTTCTCTACCTACACTACATCGATGACATCTTCATCATCTGGACCCATGGGAAGGAAACTCTGGAAGAATTTCACCACGATTTCAAAGCTTCCACCCCACCATCAACCTCATCCTGGACCAGTCTACACGGGAGGTCCACTTCCTGGACACCACGGTACAAATAAGTGACAGTCACATAAACACCACCCTATACCGAAAACCTACCGACCGCTATGCCTACCTTCATGCCTCCAGCTTCCATCCCGGACACACCACACGATCCATTGTCTACAGCCAAGCACTGAGGTACAACCACATTTGCTCCAACCCCTCAGACAGAGACCAATACCTACAGGATCTTCAACAAGCATTCTTGAAACTATGATACCCACACGAGGAAGTAAGGAAACAGATCAGCAGAGCCAGATGTGAACCCAGAAGCCTCCTGCTGCAGGACAAGCCCAAAAAAGAAAAGAAACCAACAGAACACCACTGGCCATCACCTACAGTCCTCAGCTAAAACCTCTCCAATGCATCATCAGTGATCTACAACCCATCCTGGACAACGATCCCTCACTTTCACAGGCCTTGGGAGGCAGGCCAGTCCTCGCCCACAGACAACCCACCAACCTGAAGCATATTCTCATCAGCAACTATATACCGCACCACAGTAACTCTAACTCAGGAACCAATCCATGCAACAAGCCTCGGTGCCAACTCTGCCCACATATCTACACCAGCGACACCATCACAGGACCTAACCAGATCAGCAACACCATCACTGGCTCATTCACCAGCACATCTACCAATGTAATATACGCCATCATGTGCCAGCAATGCCCCTCTGCTATATACATTGGCCAAACTGGACAGTCCCTACGCAAAGAATAAATGGACACAAATCAGATATTAGAAATGGCAATATACAAAAACCTATAGAACACTTCAATCTCCCTGGTTTAAAGGTAGCCATCCTGCAGCAAAAAAACTTCAAGACCAGACTTCAGAGAGAAACGGCTGAGCTGCAATTCATCTGCAAATTTGACACCATCAGCTCAGGATTAAACAAAGACTGTGAA
>JANRFK010003836.1:5787966-5799870 GCA_030068395.1 Apalone spinifera | reverse complement strand
CCCCCCCATAGCTGCGTGCCTGGAGGCAGGGAGGCCAATTTGCCGCGCTCATGGGGCTGGCGCCCCCCGATAGCCACGCACCTGGGGACTGGGGCGGCCAATTCGCCATGCGCCCGGGGCCGGCGCTCCCCATAGCCGCACGCCCGGGGGCAGGGCGGCCAATTCACCGCGTGCCCGAGGGCCAGAGCGCCCAATTTGCCGCGCGCCCGGGGGCTGGCTCCGGCAGCGCGCATGCGCCACGCGCCCGGGGCGAGGCCAGCCCTGAGCACTTGGTGGGCACTCACAAGCCCACGGGCACCGTGTTGGGGACCACTGCTGTAGACTATAGAGCAATCTGTTTATATTTTTTATGCAATACCTAAAAAACATCTACTTAAATATATTGCATACAGATACAGAAAGTGGTTTAGTCACTGATTAAAGGCAAGACAGACAATTTTCCTGTGCCAATATATTTTAAAATCATTACAAATAGGTAGAAAATCCAAAGATCATAAATGCAGCTGTGATGGCACATTATTGTATCTATTAGAATTAGGGATATTAAAAAGCTGTTAATTAGGTAATTGTGTAACAACTGTTAAAAATCTTAGCGGTTACATACTGTGGGCTCTGAAGTATAAAGCTTATACTGCAGAGCCCAGAGCGCAGCTGGATCCCTGGGAGTGGGGCCAGCAGCCAGTGCGCACTAGAAGCTGCCAGCTCCACTCCTGGGAAGCCGGCTGCACTTAGGCTCTGTAGTATAAGTTTTGTACTGCAGAGCTTACAGTGCATGGCAGCAGCCAGCTCCCTGGGAGCCAGCGCGCACCAGAAGGTGGCATGTATCGGCTCCCGCCTGCAGCCCTGCTCCCAGGGAGCCGACTGGTACAGAGTCAGCAGTGTGGAGTGGTAGCTTTCTGCCCAGGAGCCAGCGTGTGCTGGGAGCTGACCTGAGTTCTACACTACACAATATGCATTGAGAAGGGTGTTAACACCATCTTCTAAACAAAAGCCACATTTTGAACTTTTTGCTGACATATTTTTAGAACATCTTGGTTATAAGTTTTGTCCTCTTACCACACACATTCATAGTATTGAAATATATATTTCTAATTAAGATTTATACGCTGATTGGTACATTACACGTTGCATATAAATTGCAGTTTTAAAAATACCCATTGCTGTTTTATACACTTGCATTGTAGTTTCTGTTCAAGTAAAGCTCTGCACGTCCCTAGGACAAGGCAAAGATAACAGCAATGTAATGTGCATCAAGTCAAAGCCACACTGCTAACTTCTGAAATTCATTCTGCCCATATTGTTTTTATAAAATTAATGAACAAAGTATTTTTCAATAAAGGAAGTTCACCCACCACAAATGAAGTCCTACATATCACCTCTGCAGATCCACACTCTAGAAGACTGCATTCTATGCACATTAAATTTCTGATCCAAACACAACCACCAAAGTCATAAAAGGTACCATCCCAAATATTTAAAAGTTCTGAAGGAGAGATTCCTCTTGTGGATCTGCTGAGGCAAACACATTAAGAGAAGCTACTTCTAGGCAAGAAATCTTCCCGACTTTCAGGCAAACTAGCTCCCAGGATGACAACTGCAGAACGCCACCAGAAAGACTGAAGAAGGTCCCTTCCCAAAGCAAGCATCTCCTCTGTTTCAAGTGAAGAATGTTAACTGGCAGTAATTGAAGAATTAGCTGAATACTCTCACTGAATATACAAGACAACAGCACTTCTACCATGCCACAGTACCTTTGGTGGCAGTTTTTAAAAAATAGGAGCTTCAGGGGGTAGCCGAGTTAGTCTGTTGCAGGAAAAAACAGCAAGCAAATGGTCTGGTAGCACTTTATACCATCTCCATGTTTTGTTAGTCTATAAAGCGCTACCAGACCATTTGCTTGCTGTTTTTTTTTAAATAGGTGTAAGCTATCTCCCTCATGCTACTGGCAACAGGGTGTAAGACACCCACCCCAACCAGCTGAGCTCCTTTCAATTGCCACAGACCACACTCGCAAGGTCTGCAATAAGGGGAGCAGCATAGCCCAGTGCTGTTCCCTGTCCACTAAAAATCAGGTTCCATATACCACCCTGACACTGTTTCTTTTGACATCTTGGAGAAAGCACTTTACCCGTGCTTCAGTTTTCCCAAACACAAGACTGAGAAAATAGACAAGGACACCAAGCAATAACCATACAAGTACGATGAAGAGATTTTAGAGTATGATGTCTCCGATTAGCAGTAACTGAATTTTAAAGATATCATTTGGTTTTCCAATATTCATAAACGATGTTATCACTAGGCCTCCAGCCCCCAAAACAGATGTACTGGAACACAAGTAAAACAGTCCCCATAAGGAAACAGAGGCATTAGGGGTCGGGGGAAGAGCTGGAAAGAAGATTGGGACTGTAGGGTAGCCAGAGGAGACCCAGAAGAACATGGACTGACTCCCCCATCCCTGCAGAGCTTATACTGTCTCTTCCAATCTGAGACTCCTGCTCCCTGCAGAGAACCTCCACTGTTCAGATGGCTCCTCTACCCATTTCCTGACATGGCCCAACTATGCTCCCCCATGCTGTCCTGACCACCAGCTTCCTCCGTGCTGAGTTTTTGACCCACCACCAAGACCCCCTGCTGGCTCAGAGGATGCTCTGGAGCTGGGGTGGGAAAGAAGTTATCTGACCCAGGATTGACAGAACTACTCAATGCCATTGTGGCTCCTCCTTCCCCCTCCCTACCCCCCAAAAAAATGCTGTAATGGCATTCACAAGCATTCTGGCATAACTTGAGTGACTGGTGTCACTACATGATTGAATTAAATTTGATTGGGTACCTTACATGTGTCTTTGGATCTCTTTTACGATCTTGAAAACAAACAAACTTAAATCTGAATGTCCTTGGCTTGTAATAATTGTTGCAAATATTCTTCTTGAAAGTTTAATATTTTCAACCCACACATTACTAGAGTCAGCCTAACCTTCAATACCTGGAAAAATATCAGAACAAACTGTCAACCTTTAAGCATCAATGGGATTATAGGGACTAGCCAAGAACTGAATCTCCTTTATCATAGAATAATGGATCACTAGAACTAGAAGAAAGCTCAACAGACCATCAAGTCCAGTCCCTTGCCCTCACGGCAGGACCAAGCACCGTATAGATCATCCCTGATAGATGTCTGTCCAACCTGTTCTTAAATACCTAAAATTGACAATCTTGGAACTGAAAATTCAGAGTATGACTCAGAATGCTGCTCTGCATAATGCATCACAGAGGATAACCTGTCCTTATGGGTAGTCAAAAATGGGGAAGAGAATGGTCTCCCAGAAACACAAAGGACCTAGTGACCCAGCAGATGTCAATACTGAGAGGTATCCAGAGGTTGCAAGGAACAAAGACTCAGGCTCATTGGGTACCATAAAGATACTTGAATTCCTGCAATACCAGAAGCACAACGGAACTTGAACTTTGCACCAGCACCTACGGTGTTACATAAGCCATAATGCCAGGCGCTGAGGGCGGGGGTATAAAGGATTTCATAGAAGCCACCTTCTAGCTGGTGGCAGTCTTTGGCACCAAGTCCTTTACTGCTAAGGACAGGATTTAGTTGAAGTCTTAACATGATATGTGGTACCTAACGTACCTGCAGTCTCCTGTGATCTGCTCTTCTTTGTGGAGAAACTATTGTTTTGCTCCTCCTGTCCGCTTTCCAGTGCTTAACTGGTAAGCAAAGAGATGCCGGAGCTCAGGCAACTACATTCTTAACTGATGCAGCAAGCACAGAAATGCCAGGGCTATGAACTGCCAAGCCTAGCGATGCCGGGGCTCAGCCCTGGCACAAATTAAATCACTGCTCCTCTTCCTTACACTTGGAGTGGGAAGCTCTAGGAACCAGGAGTAAAATTATTGGTACCACTATCAAGACCTGTTGGAGACCAAGATCCTGGAGGTGTTTTTCTCTTGGAAGCTCTTAATGTCTGTGGTCTTGAAAATGGCAGGATACTGGCAGCAATGGATGTAAAATCCTCACTAAAATGTTAACTAGTTAAACTGTATGTTTAACCAGTTAACCTCAGCCAAGCTGGAGCAGCAACCCACCTTTGCCATGGGTGGGGGGCTGCTCCAGCCAGGCCAGGGAGGGCCCCCACCAGCTGTGGGTAGACTGCTCTGGCCAGGCTGAGGTCCTGGCTGCAGGGCCACAGCTGGTGGGGTGCTACTCGCCCTCAGCCCCTGCCTGGCCATCCAGTTAACCAGTTGCCCAGTAAGCACTCTGGTTAGGTCCATGCTTACTGGGTAACCAGTTAACCTGATTGGCGTGGGAGCAGAGGGAGCGGGCAAAGTCTCCTTCCGCCTTGCGCTTCTAAGCGCCACATGCTCCTTGCAGGACGGAGGCAGGGTGGGAGGAGACTTTGCACGCTTCTCCTGCCCTCAGGCCAATCAGGGCATGGGGGCAGGGGGAGCGTGTGATGTCTCCTCCCGCCCTGCAAGGGGCTCAGCACTTAAAGTCCATTACCAGCTGCTGCTCAGCTGGCGGTTGACTAGGCATGGTATTCCCTTGCAGGGTGGGGGCAGGGAGCAAGAGACTTTGCATGATCCCCCTCCCCCAGGCCCTGATTGACCTGGGGGCAGGGACGGGAGCATACAAATTCTCCCACCACCAATGGCATGGGCACTTAAGAGGGAACCGCCAGTTGTTCTGAACAGCTGATGGTGGCAAAGACTTAGCATGCTCCTCCACCCCCAAACCAATCAGAGTCTTTGGGTGGAGAAGCACGGAAGCATCCTGGCCCTGCCCCTTCTGAATTCTGAGGCAGCCCAGGGCCACTTGAGAAATTTTTGAAGTGGCCCCTGGTCAAAAATGATTACCCACCCCGATCTACAAAAAGAGTTATGACTGAAAATAAAGAGAATAGTAATGCTGGGGTTTGTACCGTGTATTATCCTTGGAAACTGCATGTCCAAGATTATAAATGTCTAATATGATTATGTGGATACCTGAAACCACATCCAGGCTTTTATCAGTGTGACTATTTTGGAAAAAATTGAAAGAATACTTTTAACCAAAAATTATACCAGTAAAACACAAACATAGACAATTTACGGGAAGGGAATTGCAGAACTCTCCCCCCCACAAACATTAGAGCCTGACTATTTCATTGCTCATACAAGAGCCTCCAACTTTTTGGATTCTCCTCTTTCCGGACTAGCTCCAGTGCAGGGCTCATCTCTTTCCCAGACAGCATGAAATTTACATAAATCTTGTCAGTACCACAGCTAACCATTACTGTTCCGATTTCTAGAAATTAACTTAAGCCACACTTATCTGAATTTTTTAATCTTACTATTGTTGTTAAGAAAAAACATAAGACATTATAAAATGAAAGATTCAGATAAAATTGTCTACCTTTTCAATTTACTTTTGCACTTACCATCACATAGCACATCATCAGTATCACTACTGCCCCGTAAACTCATTCTTATATTTGTTTGAATCTTTCATACAGCAATCATGCAAGGAAGAGATCCATTTTAAATACATTAATATGTAATTGATTGAAAAATCATTAAAATGGACACAGTCTCAAAACAGATTTAATGCCAAAAACAATTTTAATGCTTTTTTGAGCTAACTAGGTTCAAATAAATGTGCCCTTTATATGAAAAGCAGCAATCAATTAATGTAGATAGTTATGCGACAGTAAAAAATGTTTTTTAAATTCCAGTTTCAAAATGTTGAAAACTACAGCCTTTTACTATTATTACACACACATCCACTGTAATGCAGCTAAATAATTTCAAATAATGACAAATGAAATTTCACACTAGTCAAGGTGAAGATCCTTAAATGACATTTCCTTGGGATTTCTCAGATAAGTGGCTAAAGTGTTTTCATGGATATTAGGCAGCCAGGCCTCACAGGAAAAAAAAGTGTAATCCACTTAGTGGTTTTCCATTTTTTCCATTTAGTACTAAGTAGATCCAAACCTTTTTTTCTGAAAGATAATTATAGTTTGTCCCCAATTAGGAAACTGTCACATGAATGAAACCATTCTATTAAACTATAATTAAATTTATACTGAGAATTCATTATCAGTTTAAAGCTGAATTTTTTGGAAAAAAATATTTTAATTCACCAAATTCAACTAGAAATAAATGAATTTGCATCATTTTAACATATGAAACTGTGAATTACAGAATGTTTAGGCCTAATCTGATAAGGTTACATATGGGGAAAAAACTGGCTTTGCTGTAGTCTCAGATGAGTATTCCGCAAAACTTATTTTGTAATGTCACGGTTGTCCAAACTGCATTTTTCTGTATACAAGATCATCTCAAATTGAGAGAGAAATATTTGAATTTGCTGCAATACAATGTTGTTCACTCTAATACTGGCCAATGTAAAAACATTTTGATCCCAGCTTCACTACAGCACATTGAATTCCCATGAGCAGTCTTGTAAAGCAGCAAAGGATAAAACAATTCTCTCTGTGGCCCATTTTCAAAATAGTGTTTCCAGAAGTCAATACCAAACATTTTATTTCCTTGTTAATATCTATCTAGCCCTTCTTCTCCACCGTATGATGCTCTGGACCCACCTACTCCTCAAATTATGACTACGGTATTCATGGTTTAAAATGAAAAAAAAAATAAGCAAAGTTTAATAAAGCCAACAAATAGGAACTGCCACTCATGTTAGGATTCAAAATTCTTTCCCGCCCCCTCCCCCCCAGATTAGTAAGAACTGGAGGAAAATTCTGATATCAGTGACAGCCTCTATTTTTCCCCCCCTCAGAGAAAATTAAAAAAGATGAATTAACTTTGCAAATATTACAACATATCACATTCCCATTGAGTAGAATGGGTTTATAATACTGGGACAAATGATCTTCAGGCTCTCTCAGAGCCTATTTGGTGACACTTGTTCCATGTGTTTTTCCTTCTCTAGAAGTAACTATTGTGTAGAGCAACTGACCTGATAAGTGAATTTTTAGATGTTAATAAACATTAAAAAAAAAGCCCAGGATTTTCTCTCACACACACACACACACACACACACCCCTAATCTGAGGCACTCTTATCTTCCTAAAGTCTTATCTCACAGTGTTCTCCAAATAGCATGAATTTCTTATTAACCTGGTTTCTTCCCGCCAGAACATTCCAACATCACAACCGTGTTTATTCTTAGTGTCATTTCTCACCTACCAAGCAATTTATAAAAATTATTTATAAAAAATAAAATGGCATGTGACACTGTGTGAAAAAGGAATCAGTTTACCGGGGGAAGCACGAGCACAGTGTATGTATCCCACAGATAAATGACTTTCTGATGGGGACAGCGATATCAGGCATCTAGTTTTTGACTGGAATGGCCAGTCAAAAAGGGAACCTGGCAGCTCCAGCCAGAACTGCCAACTGAGCTGTTAAAAGTCCAGTCGGCAGTGGGGGTCCAGAAGTAAGACAGGCTCCCTATCTGTCCTGACTCTGTGCAGCTCCCAGAAGCAGCCACAAAGTCCCTGCAACCCCTAGTTCAGGGTTGGGTACAGTCTCACCATGTTCCAGGGGGGAGTTACACAGTAATCTCCCACCTCTGTGCAGCCAGTGGTCTGTGCTCTTCAATGCCACGCTGGAGAACTCCTTATTTATTTGACAAATAAAATATGCAGAATTTTAAAATATTGTGCAGAGAATTTTAAATTTTTGGTGCAGAATGCCCTCAGGAGTAATTCGTTGTATGAGTCCAAGTATTGCTCAGCTTCACAACTTTTAAAGAATCAGGAAAGCACTTCTGTATCATAAATGAACATCCTGCCCAGAATTCTTTTTGTATTAGCAACAATTGTGATTTAGTTTTCCAATTGGATTTTTATGAGGAAATTATTAAAAACAGTTTAGTATATTCACAGTATTCGATGTACAATCCACGGAATTGCCTACGGTAGTTGGAATTACCAAATACAGAACTTCAGCGATTTAAGTAACTTCATGAAAGAATTCATTGTAAATGGTTAATGTTTGCAGACATGGAATGTAATGTTCATTTTACCCATTGAATTTCTAACATGCATTTGGGTATTTGTTCTCCAGGAGGGTGCTTTGAATTGAAAAGTATCATGACACTGCAGTAACACACTTTTTAAAAGGGCTCTTATAACATCACGGTAAAGGGTTCAAAGGGCATTAACTGCTTTTATCATACTTTTAAGGCCATTTCATCATTACACTCCCTGATGCCCATGAGAATAACAGGCAATAATACCCTTTAGCTATTAAAGTACTGTATTCATCTGATATTATTCATAGTAGATGTGTACTGCTAAATTTGTACTGAGTAACCGAAAAACAAACAGGCATAAAAAAAAGTGCATTGACTATTTTAGCATGCAATAGTCCTGGAGGCATTCTGTACCAAAAAAATTAAAAATTCAATGTACAATTTTTTAAAATTCTACACATTTTATTTGTCAAAATAACACTACATAATGATTTTGATAATTTATTTCAAAATATCAGTCAACAAGTATGTCTAACAATACAGACTCACAAAAATTCCCCTAAGACTAGAGTGTTAAAGAAATCCCCATGGCAACCCAGTTCCTGTTTCTCTAGCCTCCAGCTGGGCTTGGGGAGCAGAAGGGAGGACCAGATACCCACAAGCCCTCCCATCCAGACCTCAGCCTCAGCCCATACACCCACCCCCCAAATGCCCAGATCTCAGCCATGTATCCCGACAGGCTCAGGTACCCCCACAGGAGTGCCCCACCGCAGTACTAGCACCACCTTCCCCCTCTGAGCCCAGCCACCAGGCCACCTTTACCCTGAGAAATGCACTCCCGCATTCACCCAGAATCCAGTCATGTCTCCCAGCTGTGACAGCTGACCCCTTCCCCCTCGCCCTCCTCCCCCAAGTCCAGATATCCAGGGATGGAGAGGGACCTCAGCCTGATGCTCAGTCCCAGGCTTCTGTGGAGTTTCTGGCATGCCACCCTCTCCTTCCCTCGGGGTATGCTCAGAACTGTAGCTGCCAGAAACTCTCCACCTCCCTCCCCATGCCTTCAATGTCTTCCACGTGTGGGTGGGCTCTGCCAGGTCCAGCAGCTCCCAGCAGCACTGCAGTCCATATCTACGGGGAAAAGGAAATTCTGCACACACTGTTAATGTCTACAAAATTCTGCATTGCCCAGTGGCGCAGAATTCCCTGGGAATAATGAAAACAGGTTACCCTGAGCCAATTTTGTGTTAGCCAGATCCTGCAGAAATAAAACACTTCCTCTCTTCTCTCAAAGCCTTAAGAGTTACCCTCAACAATGCAGTTCTGTTCATTCCATCATCCAATTTAATTAAGTTTTTCTATTTTAATCTCGAAAATTATTTTATCGAGTGTAAAGTTTTTGTATCAATCATATTGTTCACTTTGCAAAATGAAGAGTTGAAGATAGTCTCAACAGTATATATTTATCACTTAAAATACTGAACATGTTACAAATAAAAGCACCTAATAAATTAGTTTATGAGAGATGTTGCTACACAGAAATTTTATTTTTCCAACTAATATTTATTTCCTCATAACACCAACAGTTTTTAACAACCCTATAATGCAACTATATGCACATATACAACTACATGGAATTACTCAGTTTACCATCTGCAAGAGGTAGCTTAATGACTTCACTGAAGAATTAGCAATCAATAATAGATAACCAGTAGTATTGTTGATTTCTCAAATTCTCCCATTCAACTGTAATATTTATTCTATGGATTAAATTAATTATTTTGGCTCTTACCTGGTATTTTTGAGAGACTCTAAGTGGGTAAGATAATATATTTTATTGGACAAGTACAAATATTCTTATATGCCCAAGTATTTTTCAAGTGATACTGAACTATTTCAGTATCCTAAAAGGAATGGACAGGCAGTATATCTCCACATGCATAACCCAAATACGTAGCTAGGTTATTTAGAATTTAGTGAACACAGGCTACTACTTTTAACTTTTGCCTCTCAGATCTGTAGTGCAAGATCAACTAGTTTGACATTTGGCGACAGTATTTTCTATCACATTTTTGGACATTTATAGCCTACTTTTAACATGCCTCATTTAACTACTAGATTTATCATCATCAACCACCATGGGCTCAACACCCCTTCGTATCTGATGCCTCTCTCACTATTTCCTTCCATCTGTTCCTGTCCAGTGCGGAGTGGCTGAGTTTCTGTAGACTAGGTCTACAGAATGTGTTGAGTGCACCGCCCAGTCTTTTTTCTCTGGATCAGTTTCAGCTATTGCAGACTGAGGATGTGGACAGGGTGCTTAGCAGATTGCGACCAACCACGTGCTCACTTGACCCCTGCCCTTCATGGCTTATTAAATCTAGCCGGGAAGGGATGACTGGCTGGGTCCAGGGGATTATTAATGCGTCTTTTAGATCTGGTATGGTTCCTGCTGCTTTGAAAGAGGCAGTGATAAAACTGTTACTCAAGAAGACCTCCCTGGACCCACATAACTTAAATAACTATCGCCCAATTGCTTAATATTCCCTTTTTGGGCAAGGTGCTTGAGAGGGCTGTGGCATTGCAACTCCAAACTTTCTTGGAAGAAATAGACTACTTAGATCCATTTCAGTCTGGCGTTAGGCCTGGTTTTGGAAGTGAAACAGCCTTGGTCGCCCTGGTAGATGATTTATGCCGGGAGATAGACAAGAGGAGTGCATCCCTGTTGATTCTCCTAGATCTCTCAGTGGCTTTTGATACCATTGACCATGATATCCTTCTGGGACACCTGGCGGAGTTGGGTATTGGAGGCACTGTTCTGCAATGGTTCTGGTCCTACCTGTCAGGATACTTTCAGAAGGTGGAGCTAGGGGGCTGCTATTCGACCCCATGGCGATTGTGCTACGGGGTCCCGCAAGGTTCCATCTTGTCCCCATGCTGTTTAATATCTACACGAAGCCACTGGGAGAGGTCATAAGGAGTTTTGGAGGACGGTGCCATCAATATGCAGATGACACCCAACTCTATTTCCCTGTGACATTAGAACCAGGTGTGGCAGTGACTGATCTAAATCAGCGTCTGGAGGCAGTGATGGTTTGGATGAAGTCAAATAAGCTGAAGTTGAACCCAGATAAGACTGAGGTCCTGTGGATCAGGAGACCATCTGTTCGGGAATGTGGCATGGCACCGGTTCTAGACGGGGTTACTCTCCCCCTGAAAGAACAGGTATGCAGCTTGGGAGTCCTCCTGGACCCTTTTTTAACATTTGAAAATCAGATTTCTTTGGTGGCCAGGAGTGCCTTTGGGCAACTTCGTTTGATCCGCCAGTTGCGACCCTTACTGAACAAGCATGACTTGGCCACAGTGATCCATGCTCTTGTTACATCCTGACTGAATTACCGTAATGCACTTTATGTGGGGCTGCCTCTAAAGAGCCTTCAGAAACTTCAACTGATCCAGAATGCGGCTGCTCGAGTTTTAACTAACACTTGTTATACGGAGCACATTATGCCAGTGCTTTGGCAGCTACACTGGCTTCCGGTATGTTTCCGGGCACAATTTAAGGTTTTAGTTATAACCTATAAAGCCTTAAATGAGTTGGGTCCAGGGTATCTGAAGGACCATCTTCTCCCATATGAACCTGCCCTGAGGTCAGCTGGGGAGGCTTTGCTTCGTATTCCCCCACTTGTGGAGATAAGATTAACATCCATGCGGAACAGGGCACTCTCAGCTTTTGCTCCCAGGCTGTGGAATTCTCTTCCTCGGGATATTCGCATGGCGCCAACGCTAGCGTTGTTCCGGAGTCAGGCTAAAACCACCCTTTTTACTCGTGCTTTTATTAATGTTTGAGTCTGTAGGTGTGTGTTCCTCCTCTCTATGGCTACGTCTACATTGGCGCGCTTTTGCGCCAAAGCTAT
>JANRFK010003836.1:5746585-5769747 GCA_030068395.1 Apalone spinifera | reverse complement strand
TCATTTGCATATTACTTGCGCAAGAAGCCGCGAGTGTAGACATAGCCTGACTGAGGTGGGAGTGGAGGGCACGTTACGAGGGGAACTGCATGGCTCTGAGGATTAGCATGATGGGGCTGAAGTAGGCAGCTAGTTCCACTCCAGCCAGGTGGCAATTGTAGCTGAAGGTTGTTTCCATCACAGGCAGCCTGAAGGCTTCATGAAAGGAGTCTGGCGGTTTCACTCCAGTTCCCAAGGGCAGATGTTCAACTCCCAAAAACCACTTTGCATTTGGGACTCTTTAGCCTCTTTGTTGGCAGTCACAAGACCCCGAGGTGTGGATGGGAGGACAGACAAGCTCCTATCTCACCGAGAGACTCCTAAGCCAGGTTTCAGGCCTCCTTGCAGGACTATGTGCCTGGGACACTTGCCCGGCTGTCTGAGTACATTTTATTAGAGCAACACCAAAGGTCCAGCTGACGCTGGGCTGCAGTGTGGACTCTCTCAGAATAAGAGAGGGTCTCTCTCGTGAAGAGCTCACAGTCTACACAGATCAAACAAATAAGGGGTAACAGAGTTCCCTGAGGTGAGAGCCGAGCCTGGAACAGAATCCATATCTGAGTGCCAGACGGGTGTTCTAGCCACTAGACCCCTAGCTCCTTCCCTCCCCCCCCCCCCCCCCCCCCGGTGGATTAGAAGAGAATTTCAGTCTCTCGGGTTTTTACATTATCTCAGATTGGGACCACTCATCAGCAAACAGCAGCTGGACCCAGCAGGCAGAAAGGAGTTGGCCTCCTTGAATATGCACAAAGGGACCATCTGACTCCATTACCACAGGCAGCCTCCAAGACCAGCCTCTTCTGCACGTGAAGGCCAGGGATCGAGCAACCGAGGGACCTGCACCCCTCCACAGTGAGCCGTCTGCCTTGCAGTAGGCAGCACAGCTGTGAATACTGCCAGCTCTACTCTGGGGTAGCAAGGTAACGGCTTTGATGAGTAAAGACCTGGGTTTAAGACAAGCGAAGGTTCACAGGTGAAGGGATGTGTCACCACCACCATACACGCATGCGATGGTCAGGCCTGAAACAGGTAATGGAAACGTACCAATCAGGAGTCAGCCCTGCACAGCTCCCAGCTCAAGGGACAGTGTGTACAGGCTCGGAGAACATGGCTCTTGCACAGTCAAACTCCAGCAGCATTTCAATTTCCTATGGGGGCGTTTGTGGGTGAAAGGAGGTTCTTTGTCCTTCCCGGGGAACTTCATTTCCTTGACACTGAGTCTGGGTGGTCCTGCCGTGAGAGCAGGAGACTGGACTAGATCACCTTTCGAGGTCCCTTCCATCCCCCACTTCTAGAATTCAGGGCTCAGAGTTGATCAGTGATTCAGAAGGCAACTTACAGTTAGGCCTCAGTTCTTTTAACTTAGTTTTATTTCATGAAATTCATTCATAAATTCAAAGAAGTGTGAAATACTCACTATTGTCTTTATGGCTCTGTACACAGTGGGGACATGGACTGAATTTCAGGCTCTATCACATGCTCTTACAACTCAGTGGAATCACGTCTCAGGATACTTCTTGGTAGTTCACAAGCATTCTGGAGACTTACCGTGTTTCAGAGGGGGACCTGGGTCTTCCATGGCCTCGGCTATAGAAAATCTCCCTCTCCAGAGAAATCTTCCTGACCAAGTTGTGGTTAAACTCAGCGTTTCCATGTGCGGGATGAGCGTACCCCATCCTTCACGCCACCTTCTGCCTCTAAGCGGTAAGGTCCAAGGGTTTAAATCCACCAATCGGCTCTTTGTTGTAGGGCTGTGCAGTCTGGTAGTAGGTCTACAGTGAGCCCTCAACTCCCCAGACTATAAGGATTAGAGGCCAGAGTCAATACCCATCACTTGGCTGTCAGGGCAGTGCATCCTAGCAGCCAGAGTCAAGAGGTTCATCAAGGCCTACAGGGTGGTTAGGGATAGTGGTCAGAGTCAATGGGGTTGGGCATTGGCCAGGATATGGGGTTGGGCATTGGCCAGGATATGGAGGCTCAGGCTCTGTGTTCCACTGGGTCTCAGCCCAGGCAAGAGGGCCTGTCACTGTCTCGGCAGGGATCTGCCCCAAACATGCCAATTGCTGTAGGGACAATGGCTAGTCCCTCCCTGGGCTATTTCCTACCATGACGCCTGCTGTCCTGGTCTGGCATCTTCTCCAGGGTCTCTGGTCTCCTCAGGTTGTGCTGATCCAGCGGGCTCCAACTTCCACCGGTATCTGCCTGAGTCTCATTGTCTGCAGCTCCTTTAGTCTGAGCTTCTGCAGCTCCTGAGCGGGAACCTGCCACATGCATCCTTTCCTGCCAATGGCTAGCCCCGACGAAGCTAGCGCTTCCCTTTTATACTGGCGCTACCCCTTGAACATGCCCAGTACGGACGGGGGGAGTGGCTTTGAAAGCCTACAGTTAGATGTTAACCCTTCCCCACCCAGTGCAAGGTGAGTGCACCCTGTCACACCACGTAATGGCATCTTACAACAGAAAAACTTTCAGCAAACAGCTTGGCCACCTTTCCATAGCAATAGCTGCTCAGCAATATGGACGTTGTTCATGCAAACAACCACTAGGATAGCCCCAGAAACCAGGTCCCATTTGCATATTTTATGCACTTAGCACATTCTGGGGCACTGTGTAAATAAAGAAGAATGTTCTGTACCAAGAGAGGGTTCTCAAAGGCTGTGTCTGCACTGGAATTTTCCTTCCTATTTCCCATCACGGTGGTTGTTGGGAAAACTCCACCAGTGAGAGCAATGATGGCAGGGTTAGCATGGATGGGCTGCCAGTATTTTTAACCACAGTCTAATCCTGCTTAGGAAGGCCTAGAAGGTGCTTTAAAATGCTAGTATGCACCAGCAGCCTGTTTGCATTAGTGATCACGACAGTCAGATTGCTAGTGGAGCTGCAGCAGGGGGAAATGGAAAGAAAAACACCAGGGGAGAGAAGGTTCGTAGAAACACGCCATCCACTTTCTACTTTACCTCTGGTTTCTACAAGTTTTAACATGAACAGTATCTGCTGGAAATAGCTGCCTGTGCCAAACACATACTGGTTGATTTTTGCCCTCCAATCATTTACCTTTAAACAGCCACTGTCATCTCTCAGAAAACAAAGGAAGTTGCTTGGTGCTTGAGCCAAAGGTAGAGCTATGCTTCTTAGGAGTGCATCTGCGCCTGCTGTTTATCAGACCTCTCTGTCTGGAACACTGCTCAGAGTTACTTTGGTAACTGCAAACTGAAGAGGAGAGTTTCAGGTAGGGAGTGAAAAGTAGAGAGAGAAAGACACAAGCCCTGTTTTCATTCAAATAGTCTAAACTAAAAAGGGGGGGGTGTCTCTAAGACAGCAGAGGATGGATTTTAGTGTTACTTTTATTTCCAAGTACAGTGTTTTCCTGGAGCTTTATGGGAATCAAACTGAACTGGAAACTACACAACGATTCTGTTTCTCCCCAGCTAACAGCACTTTCCCCTGATCCCTGCATTTTACAGGCTTTGCGAGGCCAAATTGGATAGATGAGACTCTCTCTTCTCTGCCCACATTGGCATCTTGAAATTGATTTAGTTTAGGATCCTCTGCATCAGTCAACTCGGGTTCCCTTTGTCATGTTCTTCCTTACCAGGCATGGGCTGGTCACAGAGTTTGCTTACACATCCCAGATGTGTTTGTCCCAACATCCTTTAACACTTTGCCCGGAGTGGCTGAGCTTAGGTTAATTAAGGTATTTTACACAGCTCCGCCTGGTGACAATTCAACAATCCACTACATCTCTGGGATCAAACTCGGGATGTTAAGTATCGGTGAACTGAACAGTCGATTAACCTCATGAATTCTTATTGGTTAGTTGGCTATTCTATAGTCCCTGAGCAGCCCCTGTCCGTGGGGAAGGAGTTTGAGCTCCCGGACCCAGCATGAGCCGGAACTGAGCCAGGCTGCCTGCCCACCTGGCTCCTAATACACTTTAAATGCAGAGCCGCAGCGGAGGTAGGTCCAGGACCCAGTGCAAGCCGGGACTGAGCTGGGCTGCTGGCCAGCCTGCTTTAAAAAAAAAATGTACTGGCAAGGGGTCGGGGGAAAATGAGAGTAGTCTATGGCATTAACCTATAAGCTTTTGCTTATTGCTTAATCGATTACACTATTACATCCCTAGATCAAACTGTAAATGTCAATGGCTTATGTTGAACTCTACAGCATTGGTCTTAATCACCTATAATCTGGGCGCTGAATTCTTCTTTATGACAGCTGACGTTGCCCATCTCTTTTTCCCATCTAATATGACAAAAACACCCGCACCAAGTTCTAGTCTTGGTAGTGCTTTAATGGAGTGACATCTCTTGTGAAAGTGTTCTGAGCTCCTTGGGCCCTTTTGTCCGATTTGGCCCCTGTCCTCAGGCAGGACCACTTTGGGGATAACTGCTGCTCTGCCCGAGGAAAAGAACTGGAGTCGTCCTCCCATCATGAGTTGTGCTGGACTGTCTGGTGCTGGTCTGTAATTCAGAAGAGCAAAGAATGGAGCTTTCTGCTACAGGATTTTCTTCAATGTCTGTAGCGCTCTCTCCGCCTCTCCATTTGCTTGGTGGTAACGTGGGCTGCCAGTAACATGGCTGGCATCATATTTCATCTGGAAAGGCAAATTCTGCAACCGGCCTTTCACGAAAAACACCAAACGTGAACAAAATCGCATTGCAGTTTCTCTGTAACATTCCAGCATCTCATCTCTTTCAAGTGCATTATTTCCACATCCCTGGGGAAAAACAGGGGTGATGGTGATCTTTGAAAGTGCATAGACCTGCAACTAGTCTCTTCTGAAGTCCAGCTGCTCATTTGTTGTCCTTCCGGGGCGTTGCCGTCGTGTTGGTGTGGTAGTGCTGCAACGTTCACACGCAGGTAAAAGAAAACAAAGCTTCTTGCTGAGGCTTAGCCACTGATGGGTTGGCCCATTCGTGGCATTTAATTAGGCCTCGATGGCCATGGATGAGGTTCAGGATTCCATTGTTTGGAATTATGATGCAACAGCCTTTAATCCTGAGTTCATCGGACTTGTTTCATTGTCACACACCGCAAAGTAGAACTGCCAGGCCCATGGGCCAGGTTGCGGGTGGGCAGCTCCACGCTCCCAGATGGGGGGGAGCCTCAGGCGAAAAGGGTGGGGCTAGACTCCCCTGGCAGCCCTTCAGTGCCACCTGGAGCAGCTGCCCGGTGCTCAGTGGCAATTTAAAGGATTTTGGCTGCCACCGCTAGGTAGTGGCAGCAGTAGCTGGGAGCCTTGGGCCCTTTTGAATCGCTGGCCTAGGGGCAGCTGTCCCCTCCCCCACTCCATTGGCAGGCCTCCTTTTGTCACTTCCATAGTCTCCTTTAGAGACTTGGGCCAAATGTAACTGAAGTTGTGTGTCTGCTGAGGTTGCTCTCTGTAGCTGGAGTGGTCCCTTTTGAGACCCAGGTCTGTCTGTGTCCACACATGCTTCAGGGGTAGGTGAGTGACTCTGGGCTCGGTGACACAGGTCCCGAGACAGAGTTTTCCAGGAGCACGTTTAGCAATTGGGATATGTTACATTAACTTTACTAATAGACTTTAACAATGGTCAGAAGTGGTTTCTGCTCTGTTATCAGTGTAAACACATCCATGCCACAGATATGGCTGTGCCATTTCAGGCCCACTATTGGTTAGACGGATGGGGGTTGAACAAAAAAGGAAAAGCCAGAGGAAACACCAGCCACAGACTCACACTATGGTCATGTAACTAAACACAACAGATTTGTTTCCTTTCAGTCACACTCCAGGTTAATTTGCAGCCCAGGTGAACAAAGTGTTTCCACATTCTGTGTGAATGGTCCATGTGCCAGGGAGGGGAGGAGTGCAGGGGAGTGGGACTATGCAGCTGGGGGGCCAAGGTGGGGAGACTGAATCAAACTTTGCTGTTACTTTTGAAAGAGAAGCTTGTGGAAGTCAGGAAACATTTTGGATCTGGAGTGCTGACAGCGTTGCAGGGAGCTGCCGACAAGCCGTGTTCAGACCTGGATGGAGACGAGTAAACAAGGGAGAGATTATATATAATTACAGGCAATCATGCTGCTGGGGATAAACAGGACTCACAAGCACAGAGGCCCTGAAGTCTGGCACATCCCCAAGCCCAGAACAGAAGCCAGCCAGCAAGAGGCATCGCGACTGGAAAGCCCTTCCCTTTGGGCTGCTTTCAGTTAGCTCAGGGGCTGGTTTTCCTCCTCGTTTTGGCCTGGGGCGTTTCCCCATGAAGAAAGAGTCTGTCAGAGGCAACATGGGAGCCAAACTGAAGTCAGCAGAACCCTTGTCTGTGACATTAATTGATCGCTCTATGAGAAGTGCTGGCAGCCTCTGGAGAAGTTATAGCCTGCTTAGATCAGCAAAAACACGCAGGGATTTCTGAACCCAGATCTCTTTACAAGTGTCTCACTCGCATCCCCTGGGGGCAGATGGAAAAAGGGAGCTGCAATCTGGAAGCAAAGGGCATCTGCATATAATAGGTGGCCTGTTAGCCCCATTCACAACATCAGGGTTAACCGCAAAGGGCCTCCAGTGTGTTTGTGATGGGACCCACATGCCTGCCCCTGTATTTGGCTCTAGCAGTTGGTACAACTCCCCCTGCCTAACTGTGAACCAGAAGCAAAGGAATGAGCAGGAAGCCTGTAAGATTAGACCCTCCCCCCTACACACACACACACCCCTGTGTGCCTGCCTGGCTCTGCAACAGAGGGAACAGGCAGGAGTGTATGCATGACAGGAGCCTGCCCGCTCCATGGGGCTGTCTTTTTGTGACAGCAGCAGAAAGAATGAGCAGAAGGCTTTGCTCCCCCCCCACGCTTGCTCTGCATTAGAGCAGCAGCGGGAAGGAGCAGCAGGCTCCATTGGACACTCCCACCATACAGGCAACTGTCCTGTTTTTTGGAGAGGGAGAAGAGGACTCCCAGGAGACACGAAGATACCTCAGCTCCTGCTTCACTCATCTGCTCCGCCAAGGAGTTTCCCAGCCAAAGCAGGGAGGCCTCGTTCTCTGATCCTGATATTTCAACAGGTGAAAAGAAGGGGTATTTCTAGAAGCTACAAAACTTGCTTTTCAGCACTTCTTTAGCAACCTGAAATGAAGCAGCATACAAACCCATCCCTCCCCGCACGAGCACATAGCCTTTCAGACAGTGATGGGAAAGTGTAACCCTGTAAACAGTAACCCAGGCTCATCTGTGAACATGCAAAGTTACACACAGGCTCCCAGTACGCAAAGGGAGCTGGCTTAAAAGCCGCTCCCGACGCATACCAGCTGCCAGGAGCCGACTGCCACATGTAACCGCTAAAATTTTCATTCCACATTTTAACATCTCTACTTTCAAAACCTTTCCCCGAAGGATAAATAATTGACTGTATTAAAGGGGCAATGACACATGACTATCTGAACAGCGTCACCGTGTGGTGGGAGGCAGCATCTGCTTTTAATTTACCCAGGTAATGATGCTTTCTTGACAAATTCTCACTGCCTAGTTCTCTTGCTGAAACACCGTCTTGTGAGTCATCTCAGGTTTCTGAGTCCTACCAAAGTAAAGCATGTGCTTCTGCTCTGACTGTTCGGCAGCTGGGCTGGCATCACTACTCGGATGGTAAAATAAGAAAGAAAACAAAAAAGGCCATGTCAATTTCAGCACTGAAGAAAATAAGTCAATAGGTGAGACAAAGGGGGATTGATGTTTACTAAGGAGAAAGGGGGAAAAATAGGCCAGGAAAACATTTTGGGGCCTATTCTCATCTGCTGTAAACTCATGAGATTTAATAGGATCTGGCCCCATGTTTTCAGAGCTCCCTGGGGCTACTGCAGGTAACTGGAAATAGAAACAAAAAAGCCCAAAGCAAACAAACAGTTAAGATGTATATTGACAGCAGGGAGGCCGACAGAATCGCCAGGCCCCTGGGCAAAGCGGGTGGGTGAGCTTGGCTCCTCGATCTCCGAAGGGGTGGGGCATCAGGCAGAAGGGGTGGGTGCTCTGAGTGCAGCCCAGAGTGAGTCAAACCCTCCTGCCCTCAGTGCCAGCCAGAGCGTGCCGCATGGGGCTCTGGCGCAGACAATGTGGCGCTCTGGTGGCAATTCAAAGGCCCCGTGGCTGTGACCGTGGCCACCGTCACTGCCACAGCACAAGCGGAGGTGACAAGGCGGTTCCAGGCCCCTTTGAATCGCTGGGCCCGGGGGCAAGTGCCCCGTTTGTCCCCGCCCCCAGGGCCTGATTGGCAGTGTCATTTCCACGAAGCTCATCCGTGCCGAGGGATGGGAATGGTGCCCGATGCTGGCAGTCTGGCAAGGGGGCTGCAGGAGAGCAGACTGATTCCACCCACTTTCCTTTCTCTTGCAGTGGGATGTGGCCCAGAGGGAAGCAGGATGTAAAGCCCTGAGCCTGAGGGGAAGTCTGAAGTGAAATAAGGTTAGCAGCCTGCTGCCTGGTGGACCCCAATCAAATCCCTCCTACAGGCAGAGTCCCAAAGCCTGGCTCATCAGTGTTATCTAAACACGGTGATCTAAAGGGTTAACGAGCTGGGAGAAAGAGACGCTCCGGGTGGAAGATCTCAGGAGCATGCGCTCCATGCGCTGCCGTAAGACTGGCAAGACAAAAGGAATCCAAAGAGCGAAACAGGTGAGGAGTAACACGCAGAGGATGCGTCTCCAGCAGGTGCCTTGCAAGAGGCCACTGGTGGGACAAAGTCATTTTTCCTGTCCTAAGTCAGTGGAGTTTCCATCATTTTCATCAGCTGAACGATTTGTTTTGCTGCTTTGACAACCTCATTTGCACGTGCCTGCGGAGAGGTTTTTCACGGTGGAGATTTGGGGAGGAGCCAGTGAGGCATGTTAGCAGGGGGATCAACTCAGGAGAGGCCCAGGGCTAGAATATCTGCGACTGAGGCAAGTCAGCACTGAGGTGCATCCGCAGAGCTGAGGGAACTCAGGGCTAATGTAGCAAGTGCTGAAGAGGAGCCCTGTGGAAACCAGTTTGTGACTTTCTGCCAGGTTCCCATTCATAAGGGGTATTCTTGGGTGGCGTGGCAGGAGCCTGAACGCATGGCCGGAGAGTCTCTGTTCTCCGACTATTCCCAGCTGCCTACACAACCTCTTAGTGCCAGAGGCAGGAGCAATAGCGGTTCCCAGCTGGTCCTAGAAATCAGGGGAAATGGCGATGCACTTTTGCTCCCACCTGCTTCCTGCACTGGGCTGATGGCAGCTCAGAATGTGCGCTCAGTAGTCGAGCACCACGTCCTCAGAATCTCAGTAGGCTAAACCGACAGCATTAAGGCAGGTCTTGGGCTGGAGCCAGCAGGGAAAGGGAACTTTCCCCTCCTGCCCAGAGCTAAGGCTATCGGTAGGACAGTGTAGCTGGGTAGGATCTCAAACCTGCACACAGGACGTGAACTCTGATACTAACTGCAACCCTAATATTAAAGGGGAACTGTGAAGATTCATAGCTGGGTTAGTGCCTAGGAGCCATACAAAAAGCTGCTTCGAAATGTCAGATAGAAAACATGAGACACAAGGCGAGTGAGTCAGTACCTTTTACTAGATCGACTTCTGCTGGGAGAATAGACAGGCTTTCACAAAGTTCTTCTTCGGGTCTGGGACCAACACAGCTAGAACACTGCAGAAGACAGAAACTTCCTGCTGGCCTGTAATGCTGCTGTCAATTTTTACCCAGTTTTTCAACTCTTGATAAAATAAAAAAAAAAATCAGTGCCACTGAGCCAGGATGAGGCAAGTAACCCTCCAGCACCAAGCCAAAAGGCATAGTCAACTGTCTACAAGCAAACGGCAGTGAACACAGGAAGAAAAGACCCCATTCCACTGAGGAAGTATTTCTGTTTCGAGGTTCTGAAGGGCCGTTGTGAGCTGTTTCAAATTAAAACTTGAGAAGCCAGGCTCGTGTATATGTATGTGTGTACAGAAAGGACTGGCTGGAATTTATTTCCCATGTGGAAAATTTCATGAACATGAAAAAAGATTGGTGTAATCCTTGTGGAAATTGAATTTTGTTAAAAAAAAAAAAAAAAGCCAAAAAGTTCAGCCATAAGATTTTTAGTTTGCGGAAGGGCTGAGGCCAGATGAAAAGTGACAGTTTTCTGCAGAAACATGCTCTTTTCATTTAAAAAAACCATTTAGTTGGGAAACCAAATTCAACAGAAAATTTTCAATCAGCCCATATTCATTTTTTCAAACTATTATTTCAGCTGGGGGAGCTGCATTCACCACGCAAGAGTACAGGGGAAAAAAGCAGGATCTACAGTAAACCCCACAAAAAACAGCAAAGAGAAGCACGCTGACCCCCGTATTTCACATTGGCGGATAACAAGGGAAATCACAAACCACGACACTTCCAGAGCAGTGAGGACAAATGAAATTAATGGGCAGCAGGTTTAAAACTAATAAAAGGAAGTTCTTCTTCACACAGCGCAGAGTCAACCTGTGGAACTCCTTGCCTGAGGAGGCTGTGAAGGCTAGGATCATAACAGAGTTTAAAAAAGACCTAGATACATTCATGGCGGTTAGGTCCATAAAAGGCTATTAGCTAGGGGGTAGGAATGCTGTCCCTGGCCTCTGTTTGTCAAAGGCTGGAGAGGGATGGCAGGAGACAATCGCTTGATCATTGTCTTTGGTCCACTCCCTCTGGGGCACCTGGTATTGGCCACTGTCAGCAGACAGGTCACTGGGCTGGATGGACCTTTGGTCTGACCCAGTGTGGCTGTTCTGATGTTCTTATGACAGTTGCTGCATCTTCTGAAGAAGGATCACAGGTGGATTTATGACCTTTGTTATTATTGCCAATCAGATCTAACACCTACGCTGATTCAAAGACACATGCAGGTATTTTCGCAATCTAGCTGACAAGGGTGGGGTTAGGCCATTTAAAATCTACATTTAATTAAACAAAACCAGGTCTGAAAATATTCTAAACACTGAGGCTGTGTCTAGACTGGCCAGTTTTTGCGGAAAATCAGCCGCTTTTCCGCAAAAACTAGCCAGCTGTCTACACTGGCCGCTTGAATTTCCGCAAAAGCACTGACTTCCTAATGTATGAAATCAGTGCTTCTTGCGGAAATACTTTGCCCTTCCCGTTCGGGCAAAAGTCCCTTTTGCGCAAAACTTTTGCGCAAAAGGGCCAGTGTAGACAGCTGACATTTGTTTTGCGCAAAAAAGCCCTGATGGCTAAAACGGCGATCGGGGCTTTCTTGCGCAAAAGCGCATCTAGACTGGCACGGACGCTTTTCCGCAAAAAGTGCTTTTGCGCAAAAGCGTCCGTGCCAATCTAGACGCTCTTTTGCGGAAATACTTTTAACGGAAAAACTTTTTTTTAAAAGTATTTCCGTTAAAAGTATTTCCGCAAAATCATGCCAGTCTAGACGTAGCCTGACTGTCCTGCAGCGTCTGGCTTCTTGCTTTTGTTTTAATTCCCCAGAGCAGGAGAAAGGCAACAGAAAGAGGATTTGGACGCACATGCCACGGAAGAAACGCAGAGAATGGGAACAAGACCGTTTAACCAACCGTCCCCGGGAGCAGTCAGTGTGGCCCCTCCCACTGCTGGTCTCAGCAGCAAGCTAATCACTGGGCGCTGGCACTGGTGTGGTGAGAGCGGGCTGCAGCACTGGGCGGAAGCCGCTCTGAGCAGGGTTACAGCCGGCTGGGCTTCAGACCCCAGATCAGGGTCGGAATTCAGAGCGTAAGGAATCGCGTGAGACAGGACCGGGGATGCTTCGCCCCCTCTCCTGCACGTGAGGCCAGCACAGAAAACAGTCGCATATGCAAGGTTTCCGACAGGCTGCTGCTAAGGCTCCTTTCATCAGCCCAGGGCTGGGTGGCCTGGAACACAGCAGGCCAAAGTGCCACTTCCGGGTCAAACGCTGGGCCAGCTCCTCTGCTGCTTAGCATCTCACAGGCCGGCACTCACAGCCAGCAGCCAGGAGCCGCAGGTTGGCAGAGATTTTGATGGTCCTCAGAATGCCCAAGGCCTGCACCCTCCCCTAAGGCTCTGGGAGGGAGTTGGGTGGGGAAGAGGCGAGGGGTGCAGGCTCTGGGAGGGCATGGGGGGGACACTGGAGGTGCAGTGCTTACCCAGGGCATCCCCCTCTGGCAGCAGTTCCTAGGCACCAAGGGGACATGGCACCGCCCCCACTGGCCACAGGCACGCTCAGTGCGGGGGCAGCACATGGAGATCCCCCCCGGGGCCAGAGGGACATGCTGGCAGATGTGCAGCACGAGCGGGCAGGAAACCCCTAGAGCCCTTCAGCGCTGCACGGAGGCAAGGCCTTTAAACTCCCGGAGGCGGCAGGTGGAGCCGGAAGAAAGCCCAAGCCCTGATCTTTGCTGGGGCCGATCCCCTGGGCACTGCTCCAGCTCGAGCCTCAGGTCAGGTCTCCAGCCCAGGCACTTCAACACGAGGAGAAAAGAGTGGGACGCTCTGCTCCGCTTTGTGCGGCACAGGTCTGTCCACACTGCAAAGCCAACGGCGGCTGTGGCCAGGGTGGCTTTGGCCGAGCTCCCCTGGGGACCACGGCTGTTTAGCCAGTAAGATGCTGAAACCCCGCTGGGGGCCCTGGGGACTTGCTCCGGTTGCTAGTCTGCAATTCACCAGCGTGGCCCCTCATTTGGGAAGCGCTGACCTGTCTCCAGGCCTAGAGCAGCCAAAGCGATTTCCCTGGAAGCTGAGGCCTTTGAATCACTTCGCAGGTGAAACTCTCCACACCCAAGGCCCTCGCCCTGGTTCACGCAGGCGCCTGGAAAGGGCCGAGCAAGGACAGTTATGTGGGGCTGCCGGGAGAGCCCGAGGGCTGTGCCTGCTGCCGGCCAACAGGGTGTTTGCAAGGCAGGAAAACAGCAGCTCGCAGAAAGGAGAAGGCAATGGGGGTGAGGGAGGGCACTAGGGCAGGGGGAGAATCACTCAGAGCCTGAGACTAACCAGCAATTAGATCAGCCCCGAATGTGTTTAAGCCCCATCACTCCAGAGGGGGATTTCAGGCCCTGCTCATGCCTCTCCCCTCCCCCTGCCCACGGCCCAGGCACTGCGTCCCTGCGACACACTTGGCAAGACATACAGCATCAGTGAGTCTCCTCATATGCTCCATCACAGTTTGGCAAAGTCCTACTTCATCCTTCCTCTGGCGGCTGCATTTACATATTGATTTATGCGCTCGGCGCTCTCAGGCAGGCAGGCCCCTGGAGATTAGACCGTTTTATTTACAAAGGCGTTGGGGTCACAGATACAAACAATTAAGGCAGCCGAGGAACGTCTTTGCATGCACGTTCACACCGATGTGCTGAGCAGACGATATCAGTCCTGTCAGTGCTGGGGGAGGGGGAGGCTGCTCCAGCCCCCGATAGCCAGGTTGGTCCAGAGCTGCTGCGAGTGGGAAGAACGAACAGAGGGGGAGGGGGAGAAAGAGCAACCAGCTCGGGGGATGATGGGGGACCGTGAGGACAAACCTCTGTGGGGTAAGGCAGCAGGAAGAGCAGGGCAGAGCACCAGCCCTCCCCTTCACCCGCCAAAGCCACCCCTAACGAAAAGCAGCACATCGGCCCCGAGCAGGGAGGTGGGCTCAGGAGAAGAGGGGGCTGGGGACAACCTCCCGGGAGGGGAGCCCGGAAGAGACTCAGCTACATGACAGAGATCTCCGCTTCCAAGACAGGCATCAGAGCCCTCTGTATAGGTGACTCTTCCACTGCCCGGAACTCCCGTGGAAAACTCACCTTGCTCTAGTTCGGGCTCCACACTGGCTGCTTCTCCACCTGCCCCGCTCCCCCTCTTTCACGCACTGTTTCCAAAGGGAGAGGTAACGGAGACACCGATGGCATTTGTGCCTGGATCTCAACCAGCTGCACAGCAGGAGCTGCAGGAAACACGGCCCATGGAAAAGTCCTGTGGGCTCTGCTGTGTGCCCTGAACTCAGGCCTCTCACGCACGCAGGGGCCTTGCATGGGGGAAGGGTTTGACTGATGTGTTTGCAGGGGATGTGAGGCTCACGCGAGGGACTGGCAAGACCCTGGCACAGCGCGGACCACTCCATCACTGAGGCCATCTCTACACTAGGACAGGGTTGGAAATAACTAAATTAGACATAACTCCCGACTTAAAACACTGAAATAGTGTGTCCCCACTCTGGGGGAGCCTCGAAATTTGTCTGAGGCAGGCTCCATTAATGTGGATGCACTACCTTGACTTAGAAGGCCAGTGGAGTAATTACCCTGAATGACTCTGGGGTGCAGTTATTTCGAAATAGCAGCAGTGGAGCCTCCACACGACCGTTATTTCAAAATAGCAATTTCAAAATGAGCGTTATTCCCCGAGGAAACAGGCATTTCAAAATAACGGGCTTGGCAGTGTGGATGCTTCACTTATAAATTCAACCTAAGGGGGGTTATTTTGAAATAACGTCCTAGTGTAGACCAGGGCTGGGTTACTATCCCAGTGCATGGTGCTCCAATCTATTCCAGTCTATACCCCTAACTTCGGTTTGGCCTCACCTTTCCCTAGACCTTATCACACTGGGCCATCCACATTCACCAGGCTCACTTATCAGCTGCCGTGTGACCCAAGTCCTCCCATTTCAAATGAATTTTTTCTATGTCACTGATATTCATAAGCTTCCAAGTCATCCTAGGTCTACCCCTCTTTCTTGTTGGGTTTTCTGGCTTTCAACTGAGCGCCTTAATCGATAATCGGTTATAATTACAACCACTGCACCTTAATCCTGACCCAGTACCACCATTCATTCAATAGGGGGATAGCTCAGTGGTTGGAGCATTGGCCTGCTAAAGCCAGGGTTGTGAGCTCAATCCTTGAGGAGGCCATTTAGGTATCTAGGGCAAATCTGTCAGGGATGGTACTTGGTCCTGCTGTGACTGGACTCAATGACCTCTCAAGGTCCCTCCCAGCTCTATGAGATAGGTAGGTAATACCAGCCCAACTGGCTGAAAGGACCACTCACCTGTCTCACAGGAGAAACTGCACCTCCACCTGCCCAAGCTCACTAGCACCAGGAAGAGAGTTCATTACCAGTGAGCTACCAAGCCCTAGCTCCTTTACGGGGCACTTGCCAGCAGGACTGCTCCAAAGACTTCACAGTTCTAACATTTGCCCTCACTGCCTTCCTGAGATGTAGGGTTGCACCATGGTCCCCACTCGGGGTACAGCTACACTGTGCTTTATTTGTTGGAAGAGGTATGCCTTAATGTTCTTACCTGTACCCAATGCCCTACTTCAGTGGTACACACACAACATGCAGCCAAGCTTAGGAAATGCTCTGCTCTTTGTTTGGCTTCTTTTAAGCATTTATGTGAAGCTCTCTCAGGAGCATCTTCATCCTTTCAAAAACCCATGAAGACTTCATTCGTGTTTTACTTGACAATCACATTGCAAGCACTTTCATACTTACCCATATAAAAATCCTACACCCACTACTTGTGGGCCTATGGGGTGTATAATACTATCACATCAAATACCTCTAATTATGCAGGGAACGGAGATTCCAAGGAGATCTAAGCAGCCATCTGACTATGTTAAAAAGTTAGCACATTGCACTATATTGATCCTCAACTACAGCTCTATTGCTAAGGTAATCAATCACTAATGCAGGCTGGAACATTAATGGCAACAATGTATCAATTTTGCCCACATCCAGTCATTTATAGTCTATAGGAACACAGCAACCCACTTTATTTCCCACAGTTGCTGTAAATCCTGTGCCAGTAACAGACACAGCACTTTGCAGACATTGCAAAGAGACACAGTCCCTGGCCTGAAGCATTTACAATCTGGCACATGTTCAGAGGAGAGATGAACACATTTCGCTGACAGTCTGAAAAGGAGTTTCCTGGATCAGTTTAATTCAGGAGCCTGCATGAAGACAGGTTGGGCACAAGCTTTTAGGCGTTCCACGTCAATAGCCGTGCTTAGCACACACTGATCAACATGCACTGGCATATGCTCTGCAACATGTACTGACCAGTCGTGACTTGCCCATCCTCCCACGAATCGCTGTGCCCATGCTGCAGAGAGTCACAAAGCAAAGCTTCCTACCATCCCTATGCCACCAGGCACTCGACTCCTAGCAGATGGCCATGAATCCTGTAACCACTATACGCCCACCAAAACAAAATAATCACCCCTCCCAAAACCAATGGGCAAGTAACGGCGCAAGGGCCAGCAAACACTCTAACCAAAGAGCCTGGCCAAGACGTGCTTACCACGACATAGCTCTCTTACAGGTCTAGCTCCCCACACCATCCAGGCTTTGGAGAGGAGGAGGGCCAGGGAGACATTGCATTGGGAGGGGTGACTGCTGCTCAACTGGACATATCCAGCTTGCACTAAGCTAGCGAGAGCAGCTGCCTAGAGCCAGCTTCACCATGAGCTTGGCTGGAGCCCTGGGAACATACTTACACTTCTTGCTCTCAGCAGGGTCCTTGCTGCTACACTGTCAGCCGTTTAGCTCAGGTACGTCTGCGCATGCTGCAATCTTCCCAGCAACTGCGTGTCAGTCTGGCCCTACTTGCTGGTTCGGGCCCCCCAGGGAGCGTGAGAGGTGTGAGACTCTCGCAGCTGTGGAGGGCCGGAGCTGGCGTTCTCAGCCCAGCGCTCACAGGAGGCCTGTTGGCTAGTTAGGCAGGCACGTTGGCTGATGTCTTGCTAAGAGGCTGATGGCTGGCTGGGCACGAAGATGGGCCTTCTGCAGCTGCAGGCGGCACCCTGACGGGTAATCCTAAGGCAGGGCACAGCGGGGGCAGCCTGCTCTGCCACTACCCAAGCAGCGCCTGTCGTGCGATGAAGTAGATTACGTCAGTCTCCAGAGCTGTCAAACCAGAGCGGCATCTCATGTAACCTGCGGCGACTGGATTGTAAACGTATTAAAGGACTAACCCACTGCACATGTTCTTCCCATACGTATCCAGCTGCTCTCACAATGCACTTGTACCAGGTGGGTATTCTAGGGCTAGACACATGGCTAGTGTACAGCTGGGTTTAGTTTTCAACACTGGGCAGGAAGGATGGAAACTGGTATTCTGATGGGGGTAAGCTGAGGGCGGACAGGCAAAGTCTGTTGTACCAAGGCTGTCGCAGAAAACAAAAGCCAGGATTAGATGGCTCTAAAACACTGTCACCCAAACTACAGGGACTATTTCTTTGGCTTCTAGCACCCAGCTTGGAAGATAAAGCAGTAGCTGAAAGAGAGACCAAGTTGAGCATCAATTATTTACTGCTCTTGATTACGGAGGGAACCCTCACATTTTGTTTCCCTACAGAACAAGCACAAACTCCGGTCTGTTTTACAATCTGGTTCGCTGCTATTTTGCCCCCTCCCAGGGGGCAGTTAACAGGCTGCTCCAGTGAAACATGGTACAATTAATAATTGCTCATCAACACATAAACCGCACTGTATTCGCCTTTGCTGCCATCAGAGCAGAGATCTGATTAAGCAGGAGAGCAGAAGGTCACCCACCAAGACAGTGGCTTGGAGAACAATTCTGAGGATGTAAATAAACTCCTGGAGGTTTTGTATTGTTTTTCTAATTTCCCTCTCTCCGTTTAAAAGCATTGGCTCATTTGAACTTCCTAAGGAAGTCAAGAGCGTATAAGAAACTGTCAGGCTTGTATCTGGTTGGGTTTCCTTTCTTATGAGAAAATACTCTCTCTCTCGTCTGCATGTCTCAGGGGACAAATTCTTCATCTCACATCGTGTTTGTGCAAAACCGTGAAATGTATCCCTAACCTTGACCTGCATCCACGTTGCACATTGCAAGAGCAACAAGAGCAGTGAGATGCAGAATTAGAAAAGGAAACCCATAAAAATAGTGCGTCTGTGTGTGGATACACACGCACGCACGCACGCGCGCGACCTGGACTGGGGTTCTGCTTTTAACAGGTATGTGATTTAACACTAACTCAGATGTGCACAACTCCTCAGAGATGCTCCCAGGCCTGGCTTATCAGCTTCTGTCTCTGTGGGAAGCTCCTGCCAGCCTTTCTGCAAACTGTCCCCCTGCTGCATTTGATGCACCAGATAATGCGAAGACCCCTGAGAAAGGAGTTAAAGGCCCGTTACCACGCTGCTCTGTCTCATCACTTTGTTCTAAATGGCCATGAGCACCAAGGGAGGCAGCACAAGTGGAAAGGTAATGAGGCCCTGAATGCCTATGAAGGACCATTAGGGGTGGCTGTGCTGTCCCTGCTCAGGCTGGCCAGCTCTTGTTCACGTGTGTGAGGCTGATGGCCAGTGAGTAAGGACAGCACAGCCACCCCTGCATTTTGCATTTTACCCTTCCCAGGGGATTCAGGACTGGCAAAGGGCCGGTGGGGGAAAGGGGAGGGGAGGGGAAGGGAAGGCCAGAAGAATTCAAATGCAGCCTCCGCGACTGAGCGGTCTCCTGTTAACAACCACCCTCCTGACCACGAATAAGCCTCGAGCTCCTTCTGACCAGAGACAACTTCCCTCCATGCTCATCAGGCTGCTTCTCAGACAGCAGAGTGGAGTTACTGCCGCTGCCCTGCCTCCTCTTACCTGCCCTGGGGGATTGGTGCTTCAATTACACTGCCAGCGGCAGGTCAGGCTCCAAGGGAGAGCTCCCTGCTCACCACATCAGGCAGCCTGGCCTTACTCGTGAATGCTCCTATCCAGGGCCCCTTAGCGGCTGTGTGGCATTCGCTCTTTACAGAGAGCATGGAAGAAAGCCCTGCAAAGACTGTTCCCCCAACCCCTCCCATGACACCCGCTCTGTGAGTGCAGCCAAGGTAGTGTGTACATGCTCCTTTCTCTCTCTCTGCTGTGGCCGCGGTTAGCTAGTGAAAGCATGCACACGCACACGCACACGCACACGCACACGCACACGCACACCAGCACGGGGCCAGAACGTTACACTGCAAGGAACACTGGAAACTCTCGGGCCAGGTTTGGACTAGGGAATTTCTGAAAAACTTTTCCCTGCGGCTAACATCATTTTCACTGCACTGCAGCTAGTACCAGCCAGAGTCCTAGCGCATACAGTGCCAGGGGGAATTTGTGCCTAAAATCTCCGCGTGTAGACAAAGTCCTGGGAGGCAGCAGGAGAGGATGCCTCTGTTGGGACACTACAGACATCTGCCTCGGCTGTATCCCAGGGATTTGTCTACACAGAACTGTTGCCAACAAATCCCGGCACTACAGGGCGAAAGGCAGCAATGGTTCAGTCGCACGTGTCTGTTTGGTTTTGTGCTGGGTCAGACTGACTGGCGGGGCTTGATGTAGCCATTACTCTCTGCATGCCTGGAGGAATTTCAAAGCAACAGAGAAGGACAAAGCCCTTTTCTCGGGTGCTCACCTGGGGTGGGAGGGGAAGCATTCACTGCATGATGCTGTTTCCACTAAGCTTTACTGCTGTACGCCTCTGCAAATGAAACATGAACAGAGTCCCGCCTGCAGGGCAGAAACCCCATCAGCTCCCGTCCCCTTGTGAATCTGCAGCTGCCCAGATCGAGAGAGTACACAGGACAAAACAATTTCTGCTCCAGGTACAGCCCTGCGACCCCACTGGTGCCCCAGGAGCGGCCCAGCACAGAGTGGCCCACTATGTTCACGTTCGGCAAGCGAAGGCCTTCTGATCAGTAGATTAGCTGGTTGCCTATGTTTTCCCTGGCACTGAAATACCAGCCTGGCCCTAGGGAGCAGCAGGAGCCCTCACATCATCCAACCCCACCCAGAGGCTTCGAGAGTGGCAGTTTCTGCTCTCCTGCTCCGTCTTCTAGCTTTCTGGGTTCCACCCCCAGTGCTGCCTCCTAAAATAACGTGATCAAAGCGACTAGTCCATTCCGTTTCACACCCAGGCTTGGCGCTGAAGCCAAAATAAGCTGAAACAATTCACCACATGGGAGGCAGAGAGAGACCCGGAGTAACTCTGTGCCTTACCGCCTGTTTGCATTTCACTTTCCGGCTTGCAGGCTGAATCCTCCGACTGTTAGTCCTGGGAGAATTCTGCAATTACTGCATTTGGAGCCACAGTAAAACTGCAGCATTCCCCCTGGACTGGACTCCACAGGAATGGTCAGCTTGACATGAGAAATAAAGTCAGTAGATGGTGATGACCTTGTGGAAAAGGGAGTGTATTGCAAAGAAGGGATGAGGACACAATAAAATTAATCTGACCCATCCGTGCCCTGCTTCAGCCAGGATTGGAATGCAGTGACACAGTGACCAGCTGATCTGCACCTGGTCCCTTCTCATCTCATCCAGCTCCAGGTGGAATTACAGAGATCTCAGACCAGGCTGTGGGCTGCAGTCCCCGGGTGTTTAAAGTGATTACCACAGAAGGTCTGAGTTAGGCTCTGTTCTGCAGGCTCCAGGCAATGACAAGGGGAATTGATGACCCTGAAAACAGCCCTCTTTAAAGCAAAGTATCCTTTACTTAGAACAAAAGCCTTTCACAGAAAATAGCTCTTCAAACCCACAAACCAGCCACATGCAGATCTTGTTCATCGGAGACAATGCCACAGAGTTCTCCCTCTGTCAGCCTGCCTCCCTGTCTAAGCTCAGGGACAACTCTCTGGACAGCTCACCCCCTTTGCACCGATCAAGACATCGTCAACTGTTTGCAGGCCTTAGATCTAGTGACTCCCAGCACTGGCTAAACAGGGTCTGCATCTGGCTGGAGACAGGACACAGGCTTCCTGAAGCTAACAGCCAACCCCACCATCTTTCAGGCGTGTGCTTAGGATTTCTTACCTGTGAAGCCTTCCTGAAGAGAGCCCACTGAATTCAAGCAGTACAGGTGTATAATGAATGTACCACTGCTCTCCCTAGAAGCTGGATCAATACAAGAATTTCTCTTCCCTGACTCAGCTACAGTGGCCACAAACCATTACATCTCCGCACACAACACTCTTACCTGCCATAGCCTGGTTCTTCAGCTGCAACAGCAAAGGGCTCTCTCACCAGTGCTAAAGGGGATCTCCATCAACTGGCAGTAGTAACAGGCCCTTTATCGTCTGCGCAGGCCGGTCTCCAGCAGGCAATGTCAGTACATACAACTTCTCAGAACTCCTGAGTGATGGAACAAAGCAGAGTCTTGGGTGGGCTAAGATAAGCATGGCTATAAGCCCTACCCAGAAGCCCCAGCTGTGCCGAGGAGCCCTCAAGTTTAAGTGAAGTCAGACTCCACGAGGAAAGCAGGGGGGGAGGGTAAATGTGTGCAGACACAGCCAGCACTGCTCCAGTTCGGGAGGGGGAGGAGAGGGTGGATAGCAATTGCAAAGGACATTCTGGGTCAATGTATGTCTGCACTGCACTGCACTTGTGGCAGGCCCATGCCAGCTGTTTGGGCTGGCACCCTCCCCCCTTGCAGTGTCCTAGATCCCGTCTACTCTGCAATGAAACAGCCCCTTAGCCACAGCCTGCGGCCTGGGCCAGCCCCGTGTCTAAGTGCAATGCAAACGTGCCCAGGAAGGGCAGGGAATGAGGCTGCAGGATGACTGGTCGTTGCTAGGGTTACTGAGGAACTGGCCGTTTGAAGCCTGGGTGCAGAGCAAGAAACAACATAGGGAGCTCAGGCAGGTCACCAAGCAGTCTGACACCCTAGCTCTGGCAGCTGGCCGACCAATGCAGGCCACTTGGCCGACGGTGGGGAGGCTGCCAGCCAAGGGTGGGGCTGGTGGCAGAGGGAAGGGGGACCTGGGCCCACCCTGCTCCAGCAGGTCCCAGCCCAAGGCCTTGACAGTGGCAGAGGGAACCTCCACTGGGTCAGTGGGGATCCAGCCAAAACGGGCTGAGCCGGACTCAGGCAACAGCCCAACCAGACTATAATCTAGCGTCCCTGCGCTACTTCCTATGACTCCTTTGTCTGGTGCCTTGGCCGGGGTGGATGGCCACTAGCAGTCCCAGCTGCTCCGCAGTGCACTGGTGGGCCAACAGCTCTCGCAAGCCCTCAGCACTGCAGGGATCCTCTTCAGGTTCCAGCCCCAGCAGCAGGCAGGAGGCATCTGGCTCCTCCAGCAACTCCCCAGTTTGTATCCATCTTGTCCTGTCCCTCTGCTCCTCAGGCTGCTCAGCACACTGAGAACAGGCGTGAGGAGGGAACGTTTCCGTGAGGCCACAGTGCGAAGTACGCTGTAAGGTGCCTCGTCCATAATGCCAGCTAAGCAGGACTCAGTAAGGTGCTGGAAGCACAGTGGAAGACTGAGCATTCATCATGCCACGTGAATCTGGAGCGGGAGCTTACCCCTTCCTGTGGTTCCTTAGCGCTGGTTAGTCTAGAGCTGGTGGGCTCCTCCAGTTCCCTGGTGGAGAAGGTGAAGGAGAAAAAGCGCCAAGGACCTGAAGAGCCTGTATTTGAGGCACAGTTTATTCTCCTTCCTGAGGTCACTGAAGGGAACAGAGTGTGTCACAGATTTTGCAGTCGTAGATTATAAAACCAGAAGGGACCACAATGATTCTGACCTCCTGCATGACACAGCCCATGGGACCTCCCCCTGCTGGAACCTGAGCAGAGCAGTTATATCCGCTAGCTATCCTGATTTACACATTGCCGGGAATGGAGATGCCACCACAAGGCTTGTAAATTACTCCAAAGGTTAATTACCTTTGCTGTTCAGAAATCCACAGTATTTCCAGTGTGAATCCCTCCAGCTCCAACTTCCAACCCCGGCATTGTGCTATGCCTTTGTCTGCTAGACTGAAGAGCCCATTATCAATGTTTTTTGTTCCCTGTGTAGGTATTTATGAGCTGTAAATCGAGTCAGCCTGTAACCTTCTCTTTGTGAAACCGAACGGAGCGAGCGCCTCCGCTCTAGCACTGCGCTGCATGTGAATGGGAAGAGAACCTCGCTGAAGAAGCTGTCTCACGCTTCTCAGTGCAGAGTTAAGAGTTACTGCGGCATTTGCTTTCTGATGTGGTTTCTTACCTTCTCTTTTGTGTTCAAGGTCTGCCCTTCCCCTGACTGATAATTTCTTTTGTATAAAACACTTAATGCGCACACACAAAATCATCCGTAATTCCCCTTCCCCCACCTTGTGTCTTCTACTTAGCCATCACCTATTACAGGCTGACCACCTTAAAGCAGGCTACTTCAAGTCAGACAGATAGACAAAATACAGGACTATGTAGCACTTTAAAGACTAACAAAATGGTTTATTAGGT
>JANRFK010003836.1:5721469-5735543 GCA_030068395.1 Apalone spinifera | reverse complement strand
GAGTGACCCTGAGCTCAGACGCAAGCAGCAAGAAGTGCGAGGAGCAAGAAGAAATGGAGGCAGAAGGACCGAGGCTCAGCTAGGCGGGCTAATCTGCAGGCAACGCCGCTGGCCTGACAGTACGGAGAGGAGGCCTCTGTGCAGCTGTGGGTGCTCTGCTCCACTTTGATGGAGAGGGCTTTCATTCTTTGTACCAGGGAGGCGCCTTTCTCACGGCCACAGACAATAGGCAAATCCCACCCTGACCTGTGGCTGGTTATTCCCCAGTTGCCTGCCCCTGCTCCCCAGCTGCTGTCATCACCAGTCGCCTTCCAGCCTGGAGGGCAGAAGGTCCTGCTACCCGCAAGGAGAGGGATTTCTAGAGTCCACCCCCACCCTGCTGCAGCTGAGCAGCTGGGCCTGGGGAGAAAGGCACTTTCCCCCATAGTGCCCCCGTGTGACGGCTGGGGGCGGGTGGAGAGGCAGAAGGTGGTGGGAAAAGACTGGCGTGAGAACAGAAGCAAGAGGAGCCAAAGGCCCCTTGGCCCACTCGATGGTGCTCAGACACTGAGCCACGGCTCCCCCAGTACCTGCCCCTCCTGCAGCTTGGTACAAAGGACCCACAATGCCGGGCAGTTTTGCCGCTCCCTTGGTTTTCCTCTCTCCGGCTCAGCCCAACCCGGCAGCCCCCATGTCCAGGGAGAGAGGAATGTCTGAGTTCAGCCCCACTGGGGCTGGAAAAAGCTCCACCGCCTACCTTCACCCCAGCAGCTGGGCCTGCAGCTGCCCCTCCGCAGAGCATGACTCTCAGCCCCTGCCCCAGTCATGCTGCTCTAAGCAAGAGCCACTGCCCTGCAGGCCTTCCCCTAGCGTGACCTGAGACGACGGGCTCCCTGTCTGGTCTGTGTCACCTGCACCTAGCGAGAAGACAGACAGTAATCCAGTCCAGCAGCCTGCCCCATCCCCCAGAGCAGCCGCCTGACCTCCAGCCAGCCTCAAATGAAGACAAGTCGAAGGAAGAGAATTCTTGGGATGCAAGCAGCTGACAAGCCAATCCAGAACCCCGTCTAATTGCCAGACAGCGGAGGCTTCCCAGGAGAGCGGGTGGAGATGGTCAGTCACATAGACTAGTGATGTAGTCCCCAGATCTCACTGCACTGAGAGACTTCAGCATCCATGCAGGGCAGCCCTCTGGCCCAGGGGCCCAAAGACACCTCCTGTTGGGAACCAGGGCCTGCAGCAGAGCCTGGGCAGCCTAATGCGCACAGCTGGCCCACTGTAGGCTGCCTGGGGCCACACTGCCAGATCTCTTGGGAAGAGAAGCAGACTGGCTCTTAGGCCCAGCAGCAGCAGTTCAGTGACTGCTCACGCGTTCACGCACAATGCAGCAGCTGCCAACCTTTCCTCGCTCCGGTAACCTGGTTCTGGGCTGCAACCCCAATTCCAGGCTGCTGGCTCTGCCTGGGACCCTTGGCTCTGGACTCCAACTCTGACCCTCCAGTTCCCAGGTCAGACCTCAGTCATTCTGTCCCCGTTAATCCAGACATCAGTCCCATCCTTTTTTGCTCACAGACCTGCCACTCCCACCTGAAAAACATCCGCAATGAACACCTGACAAGAAGCCTTCAGAAACTCTGCTCACAGCCATGGTATGATGGAGTAAGCGACAGAGCAATAATAACCCAAACTTGCCTCGGTTCGGTTCATTCTCCTGGGTGAACTGGGATTCCCGGGAGAAGGAAAGAACAATAAAAAGCACCCGTCCCATTCATCTTAAACTGAGTTTAAGACAAGTGCCCTGCTCTCTGCCTTCCCTCGGGTGACAACGGGAGTGAATACATTAGAATCCCAACCTGAACCAGTTGCTGGCTTGCTCTTTAAAGACTCCTTTCAGAATTTTATTCTTTGGCCAAACGAGACCTAGGTAAATTAAAATAAATCACACAATTCATAAAAAAACCATGAGCAAACAAACCCTTCTCTGAAAGAACACTTAAGCTTTTGTGCAGCAGAGGCTTCCTTAATGTCACCAGCCAAGCAACCCTTCCAGACACCCGCTACCCATACACTAAACAAAGAAAGCAAGGGAAAAAACAATCCCCCACCCCCTCTGCTATTAACAGAACTTCAAATCTCTGCCCTAGAGCACTAATCAACATGGCTGTAATTAGCAAAGGGAAACCAGTTCTTCCCAGGCACACCAATTTGTTCTTTGCTGGTGCTTGGCCCTCTCTTTTCAAGTTATGGCTGTATTATGCATTGGGTGTTTCTTGAGCTACTCCTGTCCCAAGGGCAGGCATCCCGCTGTATGGTGTGCACAGAGAGGGGGTAATTGCTAATCTCTTCTCAGGACCTTGCAGGAGTCTCATTTGCTCACCCTCCTCCCTTTGGAGCCAGAGTGGTTGGAATAAGAGCTGGTGTGGTCTTGATTTACCCTCTTGGCAACGGTGTGCTCTTTGTTCATTCCTGTTCTGAAGTGTCTCCTTAGAGGGACAAATATTTTTGTGGCCATTTCTATGTACATAATTATATTCCTTGTTTGGCCATCGGAGGGGACAGAATGGCTGTATCCCATGGGGGGGGGGGAGCTGAGTGAAATGTTTCTGCCAACATTTTTCCACTGAAAAATGCAGATTCAGGTCCACCAAAATAGTTTGCAAATTGAGGAAGATTTCACTGAAGTATTTCTGGTGAATTAAAGCCTCAAACAAAGAATTGTCAAGTCTTGTTTCACCAATTTAAAACTAAAAATTAGACCTTTCAATTTGAAATGATTTTTTTTGTTTAAAAATGTTTTTAAAGAAAATTAATGTAAATGCTAAAAATTATAAATGCCATAAACTGAAACAACAGTTTTTGCTTGATCCAAAAGACGTTTTGTTTGTTGGTTCACCAAACATTTCAAAAATTCATTTGGGGGCACCCCAAATCAAATCCCTCTCCAATTTTTTGGAATAAATCAGCAAAATGAAACCCCAGATACTTGCACTGCTCTGCACAAGAATGAATCTGCAGAGGGGATGCTCTCAAAGAACTGCAGTTATCATCATAAGGGACCACTCTGCATTAACAGGTTTTGCTGATTCCCTACCCTGTCGCCCATTCACCCCATCTACCAGGGTAACTTTCCCATTGGCCTTGGTCTACATTGGCACATTCTGTCACCAAAAACTGTCTTTTGGAGAATGAGAGTGTCTTCCCCCCTGCGAGCGACTTTTGTCTTTTCCCCTCCTGTTATTGTCAACAAAGAGACTGTGTGGACTCTGCTGTTTGTTTTATAGAGAGAATTGGCTTCCGCCAGCATCCCACAAGGCCTGCCCTGATGGCCGTCCTCAGTGTTTCACTCCACCCACTCCTCCTTTTCCCCCAGCCTGTCATTCCTGGGTAAGCGCTGCCCTTCTACACCAATATTCCCATCATGTGTATCATCCCACCAAGTCTCTGTGAAGCCATCTACATCACAGGTCTAGTTATTAACCAGCATTTCACTCTCTTCCTGCTTATGCCCTATACTTCCTGCATTAGCATACAGACATCTAAGATTCTGACTTGATTTCCCCCCATAATAGCCCATGCTCCCCCAGATTCTCTCTCACCTGTGGGCAATGGTCACCTGCCCCCACTGAACCTAGTTCAAAGCCCTCCTCACTAAGTTAGCCAGCCTGTATCCAAACAAGCTTGTCCCTTCTTAGATAGAGGGACCCCTTCTCTGCTTAGCAGTCCTTCCCAGAACTGTCCTGGGGCGAAGCTGAAACTCTCCTGGCAACACCATCCTCCAGGGGTTGCCATGAGCCCTGGACGTCTGGAGCTAGGAGTTCCAGACAGACCATTTCTGCCAACCAGGGGGATGTGCTGTCCCAAGGCTCTGGTTGTGCCGGGAGGCCCCACTGCAGCACTTCTGAGGATGTCCTGGTACTTTCCAATGGGGCTCTTTTGGGTAATGCTGATGGCCACTTGGGCTCCTGAAGCCTGAGTGTCGCTGGTTTAGGTCAGAGGAACCTTTCTGACCATCTCACTTGGGACAGGATGGAGCACGTCGTGTAGCGATGCCTGCGATCGCGTCAGTGACTTGCTGTGGAACCTGAGCACCTTTCAGAACAACCAGCGTCTTGTTTGAAGGACTCCCAAGGGCCGGCAAATCCATCACAGCCCTTCGTATTGCAGGCCAGTGGTTAAGCACTGTGACTGGTCAACTTGGGCCCTTCTTCCCCATGGGCTCGTTGCTGACTCGGTTACGGCTACCGTGGTCCTCATGGTGGCTCCTTAGCACTTTACAAGCTCTGCCTTCAGCTTTTTGCTTCACCCGTGTTCCGCAGTTGGAGGCCGTAAGGGAACCTGAGAAACGTCCCCAGGCAAATGCGCATGACACAGAACACTGGCTTCCAACCTTTTGCAAGGAAATGGACCAAGTCCTCTGAGCAAACAGGAAGTGACACTGCTCCTCTAGCAGGACACTTCAACGACTGAGAATCCCCAAGGCAGCTTCTGCCCAGCGAAAGAGCCGCTGCATAAACTCAACGAATGAGAGGTAAAAATGAAGCCGTTGGGCTTGGCACACGCAACATAGGAAAGATCCCTAAACACTTGGCGCCTTCTCCAGCCTACAGCCAGGCTGTGAATTCATCATTCGCTTCCCAACCTGGAAGGAAAAGCATATGCTACCCGAGGGCCAGAGCTGATGAACGGAGCCATAAATCAAACCGTTTACAAGACCAGCAATTAGGAAACAAGCAGACAGAAGGGAGAACTCAGTGGCAAAGCAGAGACGCTGCTGGGCATGGGGGTACACAAGGCAAGGCGGCCCTTGCGGCCCTTCATCTCTATTTCTCCAGCCATTCCCCTCCCTCCCCATCTCTGCTTCTCTCTCCTTTTGCCCCCATCCTTCTTCCATCATTCCTCTGCCCTTCTCTTCCCCCGTTCCCTTCTGCAGGGCTCCTGCTTCCAAGCAGGTCAGAAATAGGCCTGTGAGTGAACATATGTACCAGGCACAGCCACGCACACTGACCCCACTGAGGAATGTGCACAGGACTGTTCACAAAAAAATGAGGTGCATGGGGGGGGGGGGGACAGGTGCTTGCAAAGGAGAATGTCTGAAGTAGCAGCATTGAACTAATTGTTACGTTAAACAGTAACGAGGCGCCAGAACCAGATGGCATCCACCCAGAGTTCTGAGGGGGCTCCAACAGGAAACCACAGAGGCTCTCTCGCTTCACGCGGCCACCATACAAGATGACTGGCGGGCGTGTAGATTTCTAGAAAGGATTCCTGAGACAATTCTGGCAGTTACAGGCCAGCAAGCCCAGCTTCAGAAACACTGGTTGAAACCATAGTAAAGAGCGAAATTGTCAGACTCACAGATGACCGTGATTTGCTGGGGAAGAGTCAACATGGATTGCCTCACCAGTCTACCAGAATCCTGTGAAGGTGTCAGCCGAATGTGGACAAGGGCCATCCGGGGACATAGCACACTTGGATTTCCAAAAGCCTTTACGCAGGCCCACCCCAAAGGCTCTTCAGCCAAGCAGGTAGCCAGGGGATAAGAGGGAAGGCCGTCCCACAGAATAGTCACTGATTAAAAGGGCAGAAGACCCCAAGGAAGCACTGTCGCCCAGCACAAAGCCAACCCGTCGATGCCATGAGATGCTGCGAAGGCCAAAAACATAACTGGGTTCAGAAAAGATTCAGACCAGTTCCTGGAGATAGGCCCATCAATCGCTATTAGCCAAGAAGGTCAGCGCAGCAACGCCATGCTCTGGGTGTCCCAAAGCCTCCTACCGCCAGAAGCTGGGACTGGATGTAGATCACACAATCAGCGAATTATAGAAGATCAGGGCTGGAAGAGACCTCAGGAGCCCCCTAGTCCAACCATCTGCTCGAAGCAGGCTGAACCCCAACTAAATCAGCCCAGCCCAGGACAGTTTCCCTGTTCTCAATTTCTCTGCAGGGCATCTGGGTCACTGTCAGGGTGGGCGTGTAATAGTGTTATCCAGACTGGAACCTGGACCTGCCCGAGCCAGACTTCAGAGAAGATCTGATATCAAGGCCTGGCCATATGCTCTCCTTAAAGCTCCCATGATGCTTTTGCAAGGGTAGTGAGTTAGCCCTGGTGTTCTGGCTGAGTTCCAGCTCGGTTCATGACTTCTGCTCCTTCCATCCCCACTGCCGCTTCCACGGGGCAAGCTCTGCTTTGCTTCCTTTTCCGAATGGCTGCGAGGCGCTCGGGGTTAGCCGCAAGAGGGCTCCTTGTGCCCACCCCCCAAAGTGATGGCCTCGCTCTCTGCTGCGCCCTTTCTCTTTTGGACAGCAGGGAGGGGTGGGGATAGAGGAGGGAGCTAACTCCATCCCCACTGAGCTCGATCCCACCAGGCGGGTGTGAAACATCTGCCGCGCTGCCCCTCCGAGCTGGCTGGGTTTCCATGGAGGGCAAGGGGAAAGCAGGATTTGCCCCTCGGCTGTGAGCACTTTGCTGCTAGCCATTGCTATCCCTACCCACCAGGCGCTCTCTCGCCCGAGGGCATGGATGCAGAGCTTCCAAGGCAGATAGTGCTGCCCTGATCCACTGCCCAGACCACTCAAGGGGCTGAGCGCAATCGGGACTTCACTTTCCTGAGTGTGGGAGCCCGAATGTGTCCAGCACCCACAGAGGGGCCTGCAAGGCTCCTTACTCCACGCCCACCAGCCTGCACCTCTGCATGGGCCTGGCTGCAGTCCATCCCAAGAGCAGAGGGGGCTGATTCCTGGGGAGGACCAGCCCATTGCTTGGCGGGCGGCATTAGGAGCATGGATTGTGCTTGTTTATACCGAGCAAACCCTTCCCTTTGAGTGAGCATCACACCAATGCTCTTCCAGCTGCCTGTGGTTTTGATCTTGAATAAGGAGGCCAAAAGATTAATTTGCAAGCGATGTTAGTACTCAAGTGAGGGAACCATCTCCTCTAGCCTTGACCTTAAAAAGGCTAATAATCCCCCTCCCCCAGCGTCAGGGTCGGGAAGCTTTGATGAGCTCCGGCAAGTGCTTTGAAAGAGGCTGTGATGCAAAATTAACTAATTAGGTCATTGCCGAGTAAAGGAGGATAAAGCCGAAATCACTTGTTTCAGGCAGATGCCAGCGAGAGGGAGAGATGCACTAGGCCATAGGCACCCATCCCAGGAGAGAGAAGGCTTCAAGGTCTGAAGGAAAGTAAATCCCAGAAACAAGTAGCCTGGGAACGGAAGCCTCAGTGCCCAGAGAGGGACACCTGTGAAGCCTTTTCCCAGGCCATGTCAACAAGGAGCGATGCCGTGACAAAGGGGCGTGGCACCATCTGGCAGAGGTGGCACGTGGAAGGCATGGGAGGTGCACTGCCACTGGCCATTGTACTCTTTGCAGTATGGCTTGTTCCCCAAGTGGCTGTAAGGTGCTGGGAGGACCTTGGGCAAGCACTGCCCACGAGACAAGGAAGTCTCTAGCGAAGCGCGTCCCAGTCCCAGAGGGCATGAGTTGCCATTAGTTCCCAGCACCGCTACCAGTCAGCACATGGGGACTTTCTAGGCTTTGTCCAAGAAGCTTCTACTTGTTTTCCTTGTAAACAGGCCCACGTCGAGCAGAGCGGCGGTGAGCCTCTGGCCATAAGACTCGCTCGGCTGGAGCAGAAGCTGAAACCTGAGCAGGGACTCCAGCCCTGGAAGCTGGCTGGCAGGAAGGAAAAACGTTAGCGCTCTATAATAAAGGCACTGTGGCTTCCCAAGCAATCAACGTGTCCCCGGGGCTCAATCGGGTAGTGAAGTCAGATACTGTAGGGTCTTTATTTAGGGACAATATAATTCATCTTGAGAACCTTAATGGCAATAATACCTTACTCAGATAGAGCGTTTCCCCCCTACACACACACGCACACACAGATTGCTTTACAAGACAGAGCACCATCAGTACCCCCTTTTTCCAGCTAGAGAAACTGAGGCACAGACTTGTGCCATGACTTGTCTACATTCACCCAGCAACAGAGTCAGGACAAGTATCTGTGCCTCCTGAGTGCCCAGCAGGCTAGGCCATGCTCACCCTCACCCTCACCATTAGCACCTGCCTCAAATTTCCCACTGCATCAGCCACTGAAGATTACATACAAAAGCCCCAGCCAGCACCCCTATAGAATCCTAGCACCCTAGAGCTGGCAGGGACCTCGAGAGGCCATCAACTCCAGTCCCCTGCCCTCCCGGCAGGACCCAGCACCCTAGACCATCCCTGGCACGGGTCTGTAACTTTATGGCTAGGAATAACTTTACAACCACAAGTGCACGTCACACGCACTGGTTTAATTTTCCTAACTGGGTGAGAAGGCTTTCCAGGTGGACAAGGATGTTCTGAAGGGACACGCAACGGACAGGCCAACCTTCCACCCTATGATCTGGCTTCACTTCAAAGGGCAAGACTTCTGAGAAGATCAGTGCTCTACCATGAGCCATGCGTCCAATATCAGCCAAGACACATCTGCTAGGAATACAGCCAGAGGGAGCGGTAACAAGCCCTGAATGAAACGGAGCTGGGCTTTGGCCACGGCTCTGAAGAGCTACCACTAGGGGAGACAGAAGGTCCCCATGCCGAAGGCCTGCAGCACTGAATGGTGGGCTGCATCATCAAGGAGTGGCACTGAACTGTGGGCTGCATCAGACTAGCGCTGAATGGTGCAATTTCCTCTGTCTACGCAGCTGATGGGAATGAAGCATTTTCCCCTTCCCGCTCTGGGGGGAGCCTGGCTGGCTTTCTCTGTGGCTTTCACCCAGCAGGCTAAGTGATGCAGCTCAGAGTTGCTGGATGATTGGGTTGCTGGGTGTCATGTCTCTGACATAACACATCCAGCTGGCAGAACAGTGAGGGCCAGGACTAAGGCAGGCTCCCTACACTAGCCTTAAAAACGTACGAGGAAGAGCCAAACCCAAAGTAGAATCCTGCCTCCCTGGGCAATTGTGGCCTGACCCTCGGCAAGGCCCCGCCCGGGGAAGGCTTGTCAGGTGTGCTGAGCGTTGCTGGGATGGGAAAGTGAAGAGTGGGCTGAGATTTGGTGAAGGAGAGCTACTGACAGCGCCCAGCATGCAAGCCCATACGTAGGAACAGCCCGGGCACTGAGTGGTGGGAGAGATAAGTCTCCATTTCCAATGAGGAATTTTAGGCTCATGAAATATCATGTCAGCTTCCTTGCTGCCACTAATGCAAGTGGGAACTTTGGGTCTATAGCAGGCCCTGTGGATGGAGCCTTCTTTACACTTGATTCTACTCCTAGCCTTGCCACTGACTCATTGTATGATGTTGGTCAAGTCACTTTGCCTCTGTGCCGCATGTTCTCCTAATGAACTGCAGTCCAGTGCTGAGGGGCTGCATGGATTTTTCATTGCTAGTGAGTCAGGTTTGGCTCTTTGGGGCAACCACCCCCCATACTTGCTGGCTGCCAGAGAGGTTGCTTTGCTGGTAGTCACCCAAAGTCTGTCCTCCCCAGAAGCGTGAGGGACAAGATGAAAGGTATCAAAATAGGAAGCAGAGGAAGCAAGCCGAGAGAGAAGGCAAGGCCTCCAGCGAGAAGGAAGAAATTCAGCAGACGGATGGCGAGCAGGGACGCCTGAAGGGAGGCAGTGGCACTAAGAGAGCCAGCTGAGCGCCAGGGCCCAGAGGAGGGAAATCAGGGAGACATCAATGCCAAGGCATTCTGGGATATTCCCCAGGGCAGCCTGACAGAAGAGAGGAGAAGGCAGCTGGTGACAGGTATCAGCTGCTGGTCTCCCCGACAGATAGCGAGAGAACCGAGTTACTGACAGGCATGGCACCGTGCAGAGGAGGCAGCACGTTCGGGCCAGAAAAGGTGTGGGCCTGGCAATGAGCAGGCCTCGTGACAGGCAGCCAGGGGGGTGTGACTGGGACAGGAATGAGCCGACCCAGGAGGGGGCTGGAGGAATGTGGGGTGGAACGGCAGCCCGGCCACAGACGGATCTGGGAACCAGCACAGCTGGCAAAGGTCCAGCATGAGAGGTGGAGGAAGAGACGCAGAGCAGTACTGTGGTTCTTACCCTTGACATTGACAAAGGGGGATGCCTGAGGGGTTTCAGGAGAGCTGCCTCCTGCAGGGAGCCTGGCAGCTTTTCTCAAGCTGCTTTGCAAGCCAATTTCATTGCCCCGAGGAACAGCTGAAGGCTGCGTGGCACAAAGGCAGCAAAGAGGCCAAGTAAGAGACAGAGAATCCATAAGTCCCCCCACAGCACACCCACTCACCTGGGAGGGTGCACCCCTGCCCCCCACTTTCCCCGCTCTGATCTGCACACTCTCTCCTGACCTGTCCCCTGGCAGATCACCAGTCCCATGAGAAGGAGCCAGGTCCTTATAAGTCACTGTTAGAAAACATGCCTCACAATAGCAAACTGGACAAGCGGGTCATAGATCTGCAGCTCTGCGTACACAGACAGGCAGCAAGACGCCAAGCCCTGGCCGGCGAACAGCGAGTCTTTGTTCTCCCCAGCTGAGCCAAGTTTGTAGTAAACACACAACCCCAAAAATGTGCCTGGCCATTCATTCAAGGAGTGCCCATCCCACTGCCCCAGGACAAAGCCATACTCAAGCGGGTGGGTCTGTGGAGGCAGTTCTGTGGGGAGGAAGCATTTACTAGTGGTTGGAGCCGCGGCCCCTGGCTTGCACCCCCGCCTCTACGGCTCCCTGCGAGGCATTAAGGCTCAGCTCACAGAGCGCGCGTACTCACCAGCCCAACTAGTCTTCTGCTCGCCCCTCTAAAATGGGGGTGGTACAAATATTCATCTAGAGAGTGCTACCCCTGTGCAAAACCAGGCCACAGCCCAGCCTCGGAGGGGGCTCATCTGAGTCACACTGGGGAAGCTGCTTTGAAACCTCTGGACACAGAAGGCTGTAGAAAGCAATCCAGCTCATTACTGTAGTAGTATCCACAGCATATTAGCACAGAGCAGCGAGGGGAAACCGAGGCTAGCGAGTGGGATGCATGCGTGGCCTTCTGCATCTCAGTGGGCCACAGGATTGGCGTAACAAAACGGTCTCCCGGCATAGGGCAGCCTTGCGCTTGTGTACCCAGACTTTGCGGGGTATGCCCACTGAACTGTAGCAGCGCTGTGATTGGCTGCAGAGATAGCACATGGCTCTCACAGTCGTGTGCAATCAGTACCCCCTCCCATCACGGGCCCTTGGCTTTACATGTGCGTCACGCTACTCAAACCGGTGGGAACAAAACGACGCAGACAGACCAGGGGAATCTGGGAGCCCTACACATGGGCAACAGTAAACGAAGTGTCTCGCGGGCTGCACCTAGAATCCCGATGGGCCGCATTTGGCCTGCAGGCCACATGTTGCTACCACTGCCATGGAACCTGGGAGTGAGAGACCTGGACCAGGGTCAGAGTGTGTTAGGTCCTGTACGCATGCAGTCAAAAGACATTCCTGTGTCAAAGAGCCACAATCTAAGCCTAAAACAAGAGCCAACAGATGGCTACCCACACACCGATGAGGGAGAATAAGGAAACATTGGGATTACTCACCTGAGCAAACGTACTTGTGTGCTTGGACATTTGCATGAGGAGAGTCACAAAGAGCACATCTAGCCTGAGACGATACAGCATGGGCTCAGTATTAGGCTCTGCCTTTGTCACAATAAAGGCTGGTGTGGTTAACCCAATCAGGAAGCCAACAGCAAGTCTCTGAACTTCCAGGCCTGTTTCTGTGTCTAACCTCCCACTGCATTGTTTGTGTCTAACCTGGCTTTGCATGATTTCTGTCTTCTCCTAGTACAGTGTCACCTGCAAATACCATTAATATGCTGTTTACTCCCTCCCTCAGCTCATTAATGGAGATATTACATGAGAGCAAGCCAAATACCAGTCCCTGTGGCAAGCCATTGTATAAACACCTCCTTTAGACATTCCAAACAACCTCTTATGCATGAAGGACTGTTGTCTTGAGGTGTGCATAGCCATTAGAGCTAATGACTTCACCTGTCACCATTTATTTGCCGTGAACCCCGTGGGGAAAACACAGCAATGTCTATAAAGCAAAAATGAGAATGAATGTCACATTGTCACAGAGGGTGTGTGTCTCCATTTAGTGGGGATAGATGTTCGTTCAGCCTGATTAAAATAGCTAGATGGTTACAATCCTCGTACAGATTTCTTACTCACTTCTTGTCCTAAATTGTTCTGTAGCTTTGCTGGGTGATATTAAAAATATGTTCTCCCCTAGAGGTGGCTGCACTTCAGTGGTAGGTTAAGTGTAATGGAGTAGCTGTTTGCAATAAACTATGGCGGTGTAAAAAATGAGTAGTCCTGTGGCACCTTAGAGACTAACAAAAATACACAGAATCATGAGTGTTCATGGATAAAACCCACTTCATCAGATGCGGTGGTGTGGAAGTAACAGAAATCAGGATATATAACAGCAAAAGAAATACCTGTCAATTGTAGGACCACTGTCAATGAAGCTAATTAAGTGGGCTGGATGTGTCCCATTCATAGCTTTTGATGTGAAAATGGGAATGTTAAAGGCAGGGGAAATTGGCTTTTTAATGCGTTAACTAGTTAATGTCTTCACTCAAGCCCAGGGTAACTGTGAAATTTGTAGATGAATTCCATCTCCGTCTGTAATTGAGTGGTGAAATTCCTTTGTAGAAGAAAAGAAGTACCTGTCAATTTTACAACTCGTGTTAATGAAGCTAGTTAAGTGGGCTGGCTGTGGATGGATTCTATAAAGGAATTTCACCACCCAACTACAGGGGCGGGACCAAAGGCAGCCAGCCCTCAGAGCCCCTTGGACTGCTGCATGCGCCGCCCCCCCAGCCCTAAAAGCCACATGGAGCTGTGGAGCTGCACTCCAGCAGCAATTCAAAGGAGGCTACAGCTCTGGCCGCCCGGCTACCCCCTTTACCCTCCCCTGTCGGCGGGCCTGGGTACACGCTGACACTCTTTGCTTAGAAGAGGCTCCAGGGCTGCACCAGCAGGCAGTGCAGCAGAGGCGCATGGAGGAGCAGTGCTGGGGTTCCCAGGGACGGGGCAGTTAGAGGTGCTCTAAGGCAGGACTGGGGTACATAGGTAGGGCAGTGTAGTGTGTGAATCCCTTTCCCCCAGAACATTAAACAAAAAGCTTTGCTTTCTGCGGGGTTTTGTGAGGAGGAAAGCCAGCCATTTGGCTCCAGCCTCTTCTTTGTGGGCCAAGCAGGAGAAGAGTTAATCTCCTTGGGAACCAAACTCTGGGGCAAGGGGCAGATCTGTTGCTAACACAGATCGATCCGGCAGGCCAACCGGAGAAAGCACAAACCGTCTATTACTGAAAATGCATCATGCCATCACAAGAGATGCCGGAAAATTATTTCAAGGGAATATTATGTTTCATTAGCTGTAAATGGTATAATTAATAAACTTTCCCTTTTGTTTTTATTAAGTCTTACTGCAAAGAACTTATTACAGAAATAAATCTCTCCAGCGGGAAATGTCAACCGAGGGAGGACGGTGTGGCTTGGTGTCCTTATAGGAATTGTATGAAATCTGTTGGAGAAACAATGTCATCTCTCGGTAGTAAAGGTTACTGCCAAATTCCATCCTAAGCCCCATATTTAGCACCCCTTCGTCCCTGACGTTTGGTTGGCTAAATTAATTTGGTCTGAATATATCCCAGCTTTTTCTAAAGGCAAAGGATTTTTTAAATGTATTTTTGCAAGTCTGGAGAAAATCACTGAACAGTTTTTGAGGTACAGCCCACTAAGAAAAATCACTCTCTATAAAGCTGCTCAGCAAAAGCTTTTCAATTTGGACGGAGCTCCTCCACCGTTATCACCCATATACTCATCCCACATTATGCTGCTGCGCAGGAGAAGTACGGCTGTGATTCGCCGTCAGTGCACATGAGAAATCTTTTGATTTCGGAAGTTTGAAGGCACTTGCCCAAACCCCTTCAAATACAGAGGCACAAAAGTGACACTTCTTGGAAATTTTACTCCGAACATAAAATGTGAGTTATGTTAACTGTGGTTACGTCAAGACTGCAAACTTCTTTCAGAAGAAGCTTTTCCGGAAGAGATCTTCTGGAAAAACTTTTTTCAAAAGAGAGCATCTACACAGCAAAA
>JANRFK010003836.1:5704713-5717969 GCA_030068395.1 Apalone spinifera | reverse complement strand
GAAATTCCATCCTGGGGCATTATGCTGACACCCATATGGTTCATCGGCAGGGCTGAAGCTTTTAGATCCACTGGCCAGACCTCTGCCACCAGCCCTGATAGCAATAGTAGACCACCATCCTTTCTATGGGCCAGGACCAGAGGGGGGAGGAGATCTACATGGATAGCGGTCACGGCGGAGGAAGGGGAGAATAAGGACTCTGCAGTTCCATTTCATACTCTGGACCAGGATATAGACCTGTCGTCTATGCCCCCAGTAACAGGATCCTTGCCCGCTCTTTCTGTCCCCGTCGTGTCTTCCCCATTCCTGGCTCCTTGTCCCGGTCAGATTCCTTTTGCCGACCCTGTGCCAGTCTCCATTCCTCAGACTTCCCATCCCTTACAACTCTTCATCTAATCTCTCTCCTACCCCTGGGATCCAGATGTCCCCACCCTTTCTCCCAATTTCTCCCCACCCTCTGCAAGTTCCCAAATCCCAATCTCCCTTTTCGGGTTCCTCATCTAATCTAAACAGCAGGTAGGGAAGTATGGGATGGAGGCAGCAAGTCAGACTAGGAGCTGGGGCATGTGGCCATGGCTGGGGGAAGGAACTGGAGTGACTCATTGGTGATTTGAGCTGTTCAGGTTTAAGGCACCTCCACTGAGCCTGTGTGAACCGAAATATTCCCAGACTTAGAAGTTAGCAAAATGTATCCAGGAAGAGCTAAGAGCATAACCCTGACTGAAAGGCCATGGTACTACCACATTTCAAACCCCTACTGCAGGGCCTTTTCTTTGACACAAAAAGGTCCCAAACAGTTTTTAAGTGGCAAAACACTGTGTTTGTCCCGAACCCTGAGAAACATCGGAGCCATTTCCACAGCAACTTTCTGGAACATTTCAGCCTGAGGCGGACTCCTAGCATGAGAAAATGCAGCCCAAACTACTGAAGTGTGGCCAGGTTATAAGTAAGACTAAGCTTTTAGCATGGATAATTTGAACAAAAGTCACAGGGAGGTCATTGGCAATAATGGAGAATTCACCGGTCCCTGACTATTACTACAAATATCCAAGGCAAAAGGGGAGCCTGGGCAGGTTGGGAACTCCAGGCCCCCTCCCCATCAATGGGGGCTCAGAGCTCCAGGGTCCCCCTCCGCTGGTGGTGCCGAGCTCAGAACACCACCCTGCTGCTCATGCAGGCAAAGAGCTTCAGCGGTTCCCCGATCCCATGGCTCAGGGGAGTGGCGGGGATCTCCCTTACTACCCATAGTGTCTGGGAAATCTGGGGGCCCCCTGCAGCACCCATGTCTGCTAGAAGCTGTGGGATCTCCTGCTGCCCATGGAAGCAGAGAACAACAAGGGCTCCCCCACTGGAGATCAACAGGGGTCCCCCCATGCTACCCACAGCAGCGGGGAGCTACGGGGATCCCTCTGCAGCAGGAACTCTCTCTACCTCCATGCCTAAAGCTCCTGGCTGAAGTCACGGATTCCCTGATCTTCAAGGCTAAACTGCAGCTTTAGTGATAAGCAACTGAACAAAGGGTCTTACAATGGAAATTGTTGAACATCCTTAATAAAGGCAGAGCTGAACCCTGCCTGTGTTTGCATACACATGATTGGATTACTTACCCCACTACACGCATGCATAGAGACAGTCATTCCACAAAAGCAGCAAACCTGTGATGACCAGCCTCTCTCTCGGGCTTAGACCCACTAGATATTGGCAGGTACTGTTCTCTTAACAAGCCCCTGGATATATCCTGGTGGCTGTAGAGAATTGCAGCTGAAATGGCCTTACCCTGTCAGTAGCAATCTGTCACTTCATGGATCTTATCCTGCCTCTTGCAGCACCAAAGCATCAGAGCTGTGAGAAGAAAGGTCGTTCTGCAGGTCCTCTGCGTTATTCCCTTTATTTGTGGGGACACATGGCCAGCATGGGGAGCTGCCTGGATACTGCAGGATGAATTTCACATTCACACATGCGTCACTGTAATTTAAGGCGAGGGAAGATTTCCATTACAAGCCCCATTTTTCCCTGAGATTTATATTGCAGATATTTGGATTCATTTTGGGGCTAAACCTCGCTGTGTAATTTCTCTGCCAGGAAGCAGCTATTTTTCTTGCAAAGTGTACAAAGCCAGCTCAGCCTTTTTGTTATAAGACAGTTAAGGAAATCTCTTTCACACACACGTCTACAAAGCGTGCCCAAAAAACCACAGGAAATAAGCCACATTTTAGAAATCAATTAATTTGTCTGGATTTACTGTCAATTAACAAAGTTCCAGCAAACCTACAACACTATAATTACATACTACCTTGCTTCTATGTTAACTTTAGGGTAGATCTTTGATGCCTTATGCCAGCAAGGATGATAGCAAAATTGCAAACGTTATGAACCTTACGGCTATGCACTGACTGTCTCTTTAGGAATTATTTCACTTCCATCAGCCTGATGAGGGAGGAATCACCCAAGAAGCCAGACCAGCTCATATATGCACACTGGGGCCGCTAATCTGCTGATGACTTAGTCTTGTCTAGCAAATCAGTTGGTTTCTTTTTGTTAACTCTTTATCGATTTTACTTTGACGTAGCCCAATAAAACATTGACAGAAGCAATTTATGTTGTCTAGTGACTCTAGTTACAGCAAACCTCCATGGCAGAGTTAAAGAAGGTCTGAGCTCACTGTTGCTAGCAGACAGATTCGCTTTTTAACCGAGCGTACTAGCTTCATTCAATCTGCTTCCAAAACTGGGATGGGAAGCGACTTCCTCTCTCCCCTGCTTCTGGGCATACAGAACTAGCCAGGCTTCCACTCACAAACTGTTTTCTCAGGCTACCAGAGAAGGGCTTGTAGAAGGCGGGGGAGCCCTTCATGGCTAGGTCTCGGTTTCGGATAGTTAGAGAGGGGCAAAAGCCGTTCTGGTCAGTTGTGTGGTGGCCAATGTGAAATGAGCTGTGGGCGTTAATCCAGTCCCTAGTGAACAGGAGAGATTGACTCCTAGGAAACTTGGTCACAACTGGCGTCGTTCCTCTCGATCTCGTTAGAGAGGCCCAGGACTAAGACCGGCCTGCAGAATGTGCTCCCTCAGCCACACAGGGGGTTCCTCCACGCCAGGAGGAAGGTACATTGGTAGAGGCGAGGGGGATCTTGCACAACCAGAGCCTATGTTGTTCCTGTAGGTAGGCTGGTCTGTCCTCGGTAGCACCCATCACTCTACGACAGGTGCACGTTCCTTTATCCTGTGCCCTCTCCCAGCGCCCAGTTCCAAAGCGGGTGGGAACATTAATATACCGGCCTTGGAAAGGGAGGTTGAACAAACACACCGAGGCCAGGCCAGGCTCCCAGACTGCTCCTTTCGTGAGCCCCATATGGCAGGTAGGGGAAAGCGCGAGGGGAGGCTCTGCTGCATTCCACATCCCATGACGATGCATGCGCTCATGGGCCACAGCCATAACAGCAGCCTGTCCCCGCTCCCATTGGATGCGCCGACTGCGGGGCCTCTGCCCTGAAAGAGGGAATGGCCAGCTGCTCGGCTTCCAGATGTCGCTTCACAAAAAGGAAGGATGAACCATGGTGAAGGCCCGAGCGGGAGTCCCTGGCCGAGTCCCCTGCTGTGTGTGTGGATTTAGACTCTCTGTGCCTCAGTTGCCCACCTGTCACTGCCCCACCTCCCTGGTCTGTTGTGAGATAAAGACGGTGAGGTGCCTGGCCATGAGCCTGAGGGGGGCCAGGGAAGCCCTTAGATAGAGTATCGAGAGACCAGTGATTCTGGGTGAAAGAGAAAAAAAGAGAGCAACCCCCAACTCTGCTGAGGCCTAAGAGGGCTCCTGGGCTCCAGGTTTTGCTGACACAAGATTAATGGCGTATGCAGTTCCCTGCGCTAAGTTCCAGTCTTCTGCTGCCCCCATGCGTGGGTGTGGTGAAAACAGACAGCACGGGATACGAAGGCCAGAGGGGAAGGAGCTCTCTGGCATGCTCTGTTGGTGTGGCAGGAGAACGGCTGCATAGAGGGCTCCAGTACGTTGATGATGGCAAGCAATATAAAACCCTAGGCAGACGCGATAGACAGATCAGTACACAGAGGAGGGACAGGCAGCTAAAGCTACAGGCGGCCAGGCTGCAACACTGGGCTGACACTCTGCAAAGTGCTTTGGGATCTGTGGGCAGTTCTAACAGGGAGAAGTCTGAGAACCCCTGACTGTCCCAGGAGACAGAGGGATCAGCACTCATGCTTCTGCTCCTTCTCATGTCCTAGAGCAGGCAACATTTGACTCACGAGCTCCCCCACAAACGCATCACTCGCCGTATCCAACAGCATTCCCACATGCTAATGGCCAAGCCCGCCCAGGGGGACTAGACATTCCCAGGGCTTATCAGCACACACAAAGTCATGAGGCTGGCGTTCCACCACTCTGTCTCTGAACAGCCAAGCAAGGCCGCACAACTTTGTCAGTTGATGGCGCCTTTCGATAATATTAACCCAAAACATGCGTGTCCCCATTGTGGAAGTGAGCAGGAGCCCACGGGTAAGAATGGGGCTGATTCCTCCACTCCTGAGTTTACTGTTCCTCTCCCTTCAGTGCGGCTTTTTGTTTTCTAGAAGGCTTCCCAGGCTAGGCATAGTTTTGAGCAGGTGCATAACCAGAAGGGGCAGTTCGGGTCACCGTCTCAGAGGTACAGACATGTCTCCATCTGTCTCGCTGGAGTCACCTGCAGTGCTGTGAGGGAGGGAAGGGAGAGTAACCAGCGGGCTGGAGGAGGAGGAGGGGACACAGCCAAGGGAGGGTGCTGGTTCCAGGGGATGCTGATTCCTCCAGAGCACCATAAACAATCTGCATGGAATTACTCTCCAGAGATCCTGTGGTACAGTTTGGGTTATTTACAATTTTTACTTCATTTGACTTTGCGCTTTCTTTCCCATGTAGGTGCCACTCCCCCACCAGCACAACCTGTTCTCTTCTCCCAATATATTTTATACCCTGGTATGACTGTGCCATGTTGATTATCCTCATTCCACCAAGTTTCTGTGATACCTGTTATATCGCTATCCTCGTTCAATATGAGGCACTCTACCCCACCCATCTTATTATTGAGACTTCTAGAGTTTGTATATAAGCACTTAAAAAAATTGTCGGCTGTCGGCCATTTCATGTTGTGATTGAATGGGACTCTTTCATTAGACTGTTTCCCATCAGATCTTATTGTATTTTATCCTCTTCCATCCTCTCCTCTTCACTAGGACACAGTGAATCTCTATTAACAGACCCTCTGCTGAGAGATGTCCTTGTCCGATCCATGTGCTCCTCCACACCTGTCGGTTTTCCTCCAGCCCTTAGTGTAAAAACTGCTCTATGATCTTTCTAAGTTAAGTGCCAGCAGTCTGGTTCCACTATGATTTAGGTGGAGCCCATCCTTCCTGTATAGGCTGCCCATTTCCCAAAAGTTTCCCCAGCTCCTAATAAATCTAAATCCTTCCTCCCTACACCATCATCTCATCCACGCATTGAGACCCTGCAGTTCTGCCTGTCTAGCTGGCCCTGTGTGTGGCCCTGGAAGCATTTCAGAGAATGCTGCCAGGGAGATTCTGGATTTCAGTCTCTTACCTAGCAGCCGAAATGTGGCTTCCAGATCCTCTCTCCTACCCTTTCCTATGCCATTGGTACCTGCACGTACCACGACCACCAGCTCCTTCTCCCCAGCACTACACATAAGACTGTCTAGATGTCTCGAGAGATCTGTTACCTTTGCACCAAGCACTCAAGTCACACCGTGCGGTTCTCTCAGTCACCACAAACTGTCTATGTTTCTAATGAATGAATCCCCCGTCCCTTCCTGGAGTTCCCTCCCGCTAAGAAGTATCCTCAGTGCCAGAGGATACAGAAAGATCATCTGGAAGGAAGTCCCAGCTATGGGATTGTTTCCAGTTGGATGTTCTCCTTCCTTGAGATTTCCACCTTCTTCAACAGCACAGAGGCTGTCAGACTGAGGGTGGGCCCGTTCCAGTGTCCCGGAAAGTCTCATCTACGTACCTCTCTACCTTCCTTAGTTCTTCCAGTTTAGCCAATCTGGTCTCCACAGCCCATACACAATCTCTGAGGGCCAGGAGCAGCCACACACACCCTGTCCATAGGGCAGGTAATCATACATGCTACATTGGCTGCAATACACTGCAGATTCCCCACTCTACTGCTGCCTTCTCTCGTCTCTCCTGGAGCTCATTCCTTTGTTGAGGTTTTGATTTTGTTGGGAGCAGGGGGTGGTTTTGGTTTTAAGTTTAAAGAAAGTTACATATATCAACCCCCCAGACATCCTCTCCAAACTCCCCCGTTAGCCACCCCTGTTCGCTAGCTCCAGGTTTCTTTTAGCATTGGGAAAAAAGACCACTCTCAAAGGCTTAGCTCCTGGAAATACTTGGCCCGCGTGAGTATCTATGCAGTGCTACTACTCGCTTATGTTAATAGCCCATTATACTGGGGAAACAGTGAAACAGCCTTGATCCAAAATGCCATCCAGCGAACAAGAGGAAACAAAAGGAAAATACAGACGAATTCTTTCCCTTTTAGTCACATTAGGGGTTCAGGGCAATGGTGCCACGTTTTTCAGGCAGAAATATGATTTTTCAGGTTTCTTTAATTAATTAATTTTCCCAATTTGAGAGACATGCTGCTTGCTGGCAGTGGAAGCAGGCACCTCAAGGAGAAGGCCACACTAATTAAAACAGTGCCTGACTGAGAAAATGTCAGTCCCAAACGAAACACACAAAGAAACTGCTCCTCACTGACGAAGGAGTGTGAATGGCATTCACAAGGGGTGTGACCGCAGTGGCTGTTCTCACAAACCAGGCTCACTCGGATGAAGTACCCCCAGGTATGACAGCATCCGCTAGCGATTTCAATGCCTGCTTTCCAACTAGCAGCACTGAAGGCAAGAAATCTTGCTCTGGTGGGAAAGTCGCTCTCCTCGGCTGCTGCAAGTCAAGTCGAGTGGTGTCTGAGGGCTGGTTATGGAGTTCCCGAGTGAAGGTTCACGCAGCACTAAGGTGATGGTAAGAAACACTTGCACTCCCCACGTCTAGGCTGCTCCCAACTCCAGAGCCACCCCCATGTAATCCAGTCAGCCCAGATTCACTGGTCTAATTAGCGTGGCCTGGATCAGCTCCCTCTCTCGTACACCTGCTGGGACATGCTCTGCATCGAGGCTGGGCGTCAGCGTCCTGCACCCTCTCCGGGCCATGCTCCAGCCTTCTCCCAGCTGAGGAAGGGTAAGGCTGTCTTTGAAGCTGGTCACCTTACCATGACATGGGCCTGAGGGTTCCCTGCTAGTGGTGAACCCAGAGGCATCCCCGCCCCGGATAACCGCTCCCCCTTCTCCACAGGAGAGCAAGAGACCCATGCAAAATGCCAGGCGCCCACGTGCCACCTCTGGCAGGTCACGCAGCTGGAGCCCTGACCAGCCACTTTCAGCTCTAATTTCCACCCACTGCCCTCCATGGACCCTTCAGGCCTGTGTGCCCAGAAACAGAAGGAGGGGGAAATGCAGCCTCCTCCAGAAGGGATGCTGGTAGAGCGCCTTGAAGGGGACACTGTTCCTTTTGCAGTAGTCCCTTGGGGTTTGCATTACTACTGTACATGCATTAGGGATGTAACAGGACAGTCAATTAACCGATAAGCAAAAGCTTATCGGTTAATGCTACCAACTACACGCATTTCTCCCCCCCCCCAGTACATTTTTTAGCAGCCTGGCCAGCAGCATGGCTCAGTCCTGACATGCGCCAGGTCCAGGACCTACCCCCACTGCAGCTCTGCATTTAAAGTATACTAGGAGCCAGGAGGGCAGGGAGCCCAGCTCAGTTTCGGCACGGGAGCTCAGACCCTGCTCCGGACAGGGGCTGCTGCTACTCCGAGCTGATGCCTCTGTAAGAACATAAGAATGGCCATAGGTCCATCCAGTCCAGCATCCTGTCTGCTGACAGTGGCCAATGCTTGATGCCCCAGAGGGAGGGAACACAACAGGGAATCCTCACGTGATCTTTCTCCTGTCACCCATTTCCAGACAAATAGACGCTAAGGACACCATTCCTACCCATCCTGGCTAATAGCCATTGATGGACCTAACCTCCATGAATTTATTTAGTTCTTTTTTGAACCTTGTTAAAGTCCTGGTCTTCACAGCATCCTCTGGCAAGGAGTTCCACAGGGTGACAGTGCGCTGCGTGAAGAAAAACTTCCTTTTGTTTGTTTTAAACCTGCTGCCTATTAATTTCATTTGATGGCCCCTAGTTCTTATATTGTGGGAACAAGTAAATAACTTTTCTTTATTCACTTTTTCCACACCAGTCATGATTTTATAGACCTCTATCATATGCCCCCTTAGTCTCCTCCTTTCTAAGCTGAAACATCCAAGTCTTTTTAATCTCTCTTCATAGGAGACCCATTCCAAACCCCATATCATTTCTGTTGCCTTTCTCTGAACCTTTTCTAATGCCAATATATCTTATTTGAGATGAGGCGACCACGTCTGTATGCAATATTCAAGACATGGGCACACCAGAGGCAGCAACACAGGGTGGCAGAAAGACGGTCCTTGAGGGGAGCTGGTTTTCAAACTGGCTCCTCTCACAGACCAGCTCCTGCCTGGCACCCCGCGCTGCTGCCTCTGATAGAGACAGCAGCGTGGAGTGGCAGGGGCTCCCTGCGAGTGAGCCTGAAGCACACTTGGGAATACAGAATAGTCGACTAACCAATAAGAATTCTTGAGGTTAATCGACTATTCAATTCACCGATATTTAGCAACCCTATCCCGCGTGGCTGTGCAATGAGCCCACAACACCATGCCACACGCTACTTAGTCCCGCCATGGTCTGGGCAGCCCAGCTCAGAGGCAGGATGTGGCACAAGAGGCTGCAGGTGTTAGCTGAAGGGTTACGTGTCTCTCCGCTGCGGCCCAGCAAACGGCAGGGCTGCTGGGACACCCGTCCAACAGAGGGCTAACAAGACCAGGGCACTGCCCGGCAGTGGAAATGCTTTCCAAACATGAGCCCCCATGACCGGAAGCAGAAGTGGGGAGTGAGCGGGTCGCAGCCTGCCAGCAAGGAATCAGATTGCCTGGCCCCCTGCTTTGAGGAGCAGTCTAAGGCTGTGGATAGCACAAAGCATTGACAGAACATAACCCCTTGGATGCCACATCTTGCCCCAGCAGAAAATCAGCATACCCAGGCCCTGGTCACTTCCCTGACCTCCAGGCCCCAGTCTTCACATCATGGCCTCTCTATAGAGCAGCAGTTTTCAAACCAGGGGTGGAATGTTGGGCCCTGGGGCTCAGCGCTGCAGGGAGGGTGTCAGATGACCGGGGGACCCTAAAGCAGCTCCCTACCCGGCCTGGCACCGCGCACTCTGCTGCACCCCAGAAGTGGTCGGCAGCAGGCCTGGTTCCTAGGTGGGGGTGGGGAGCACACAGGGCTCCACGCACTGCCCCTGCCCTGAACACTAGCTCCGCATTCCCATTGGCTGGGAACCTGCTGCTGGCTGGTCTGCGGTGCCAGGAGAGGCAGGAAGCTGCCTTTGCCCCCCGCTGTACCGCTGCCTGGGAGCCGCTCAAGGCAAGCCCCTCCTGCCCCATTCTGACATCCTCAAAGCTCTCGTCCTCAGTCCCGCCCCAGAGCCCACATGCCAGTCACATTATATTGGGTCCCGGACATCAACAATTTTCTTCAACTGGGTGATGAGGAAAAGAAGCCTGAAGACCCTGCTCTAGAGGGAGCCTGGGGGGTCTAATAGTTAATCAACTGGAGTGCGGCGAGCAAGAGTGGGCTGCAAACAGCTTTCAGCAAACAGCCGCCGCTTGCCTAGGATCTGGCCCGCGCGCCGGTCCCGAGTGTGAGAACACCGGCTCCACAGCAGGCATGGAAAGAGCAATCTAGCAAACAGCATCCATCGGTCTCAACAGGCTCGGCCATGACGTGAGTCAGAGCAGCGCCCACAGCGACACGACCTGTGAGGAAACTCAGAGCCACTATTGATCTTCTGCATCAGGACAAGAGCTGCTCCCCAGCTGGGGTCGGCTCGAAATCTCCCCCCTAGGAACCTACTGCACAATTAGGTGCATTATGGGGGTTTTATGCCTTCCGAGGGCATCCGGCCGGGCGGCTGTTGGAGCCAGGATACTGGCTAGAGGGACTATTGGTCTGCTCAGCTCAGGCGGTTTTTATGTCCTAATTGACAATTTATAGCTCTCAAGGAGGCTCCAGGCAGCAAAGTCGTGTGTTCTCCTTGCATCTCACTCCCGCCCCTTGCCAGCAAGTGGTGCAGCTGGACAGCCCACCCTGAAACAGCTTGTGGCTCCAGTCTCTGAGGGAACGCAGACAAGGAGGGACTTGAGCGCTGGTAATCCTCCGGGAGTCTGGAGGAAGATGCAGCAGAATTGGCTACAGCAGCCAGGAGTAGCGATCAGGATCAGGACGACAGTGGGTCCAAACGCTTCTGCAGACAGGAATGAATCCTCACAACAGCCCATGGGGGGGTGAGTCAGTTACTCGCCCCCTTTTCCAGAGGGGGAAACTAAGGCAGGGTGCAGACAACAGTTGCCCAAAAGTTACCCAGCAAGACAGTAGTAACTCCTGAAATCCCTGCGCTGGACTGTCTCCTACATAGTGCAGCCACCCTCAGATGAGGTAGAACTCATGGACGCATTAGCCAGACATAAGGAGGATTATTGCTAAGTGGTCTGCTTCAGACTGCTCTGGAGTGAGACGTGTTACCAGAACGTTTCCATTGCGTCAGTGATTCCTGGGAGCCACACAGCTGAGCTGGGGCTTAACCCAGCTTGAGAGTGACTTAGACCAGAATGAGAGCCACAATCCTGCGCTGCAGTGGGAAGCTGTAATGGAGACAGGACTCAGGCTGCAGGTGTTTTTCCCAATGCATCACCTAAGGTTGCCAGATTTTCCTTGGTCTTTTAGGGGACGATGGGCGGTTCCATCAGGGAGAGGAAAGATGGCCTTCCAAAAATTGTGCTTCATAACCTGTGCAGAAGTTCATTCCTGTCTGTGAAAGGACGCCACATTCATCAGCCAGAGAACCAGGCAGAACCTCTCAGCTTCGTGTGACAGCGCCTTTTATTGGGGGTTCTTCCCAGACTACAGGTTGAATCTCTCTAATCTGGCACTTTCAGGGCCTGAGCGATGCCGAACCAGAGAATTTGCCGAACCATAGGAAGTTAAAATTGTCTAGCAGCATCACCAACACTTCCACTGCTTGCTGGGCTCTGAGAAGACATAGAGGGGTACATTAGAGCTAAAGAACAGCACAAAGCACTGAGAGCCAGGACTGGTGGCTGTAAACAAACTTTATGGGAAACTTGGCCACACCCATGACGAGTGGACACCGGGCCAACTAAAATCATGCTGGACCAGAGAGCGTCAGCCTGTACGCCATCTCCCTCATGGGTCGTTCATTTCACAGACAGGAAAATCAGCCATGTCGGGCCAGATTCCCAAGGGCTCAGCAGCACCCGCAGCCAGAGCTGGGCTTTTGGAACTGGCAGCTCCTTGTTCGACCCACACGGCCAGAGTTTCAAGAGATCCCAGTGCTCGACATGCACAGCTCTTCTGACAACCAGGCCACAGCTTGCTCTTTTGGCATCCGGCCCTGACTGTGGGCACTGAGCCCTCTTCAAAGTGCAGCCAAGTCACGTTACCTTGCGGCTTGTGCCAAGTGTCACCGTGAGTCAGCATCAGGCCTGGGAATAGTCCTGGTTCAGCCTCCTGCAAAACCATCTTTCTTTGTGCCCGTGTCTCCAGTTCAGGAATGGGCAGTGTCACTGCGCCTGCACAGGCACAAGGGAGAGCGGGGGCCTTCCGTGCTGTTCTTGGACCCACAACCATGAAACTTAACAGATAAAGCAAACCAGCAGCCAAAATGGCGATTTGTTTCCGTTAGAATCCAGTGTTGCAAGCATGCTAGGAAAGTGATCGGCACAGGTGAGTTAGAAGCAGACAGGAGTGGAACCAAGAGGCCAGGTTTCTGCAGTAACCACTAGTACACACTTCCTTCCTGGACTGACTTGATCCCAGCCCTTTGCCCTCTGTTTCCAAAGATGAGCCCTTGGAATGATTCATAAATGTGTCATCTCAGCACCTTGCCAGGACTCCTCTTCCAATTCCCCCGGCCAGCGGGAACCCCAGGCAGGCTGTCGGTCCCGCTCCCCCCTCACTGTGTTTCCCCAGCCCCACTTTCCTTTCCCGTCTCTGTCAAGAAGCCAGTGCTCTCATTGGAAAAGATCCAGACCAACTAGCGAAGAAGGCAGAAGGCCACTGTTTCAGCTGGCAGGCCGATCAATATTTTTCATGCAAAATTATGCTTTCTGTGACTAATAAATATTGATTGTTTCTGTTCCCATGCAGCACTGCAATAAACAGAGCCTTAAGTATCTGCCAAAGCTGAGTAGCCTCTGTACCTTCTCCTTGCATCAGCTCTCTGACTCTAGACCTATCTCCCGCACATCACTAGACAATAGGCTTTCACACTTGTGATTGTTCCTGCATTTGCCTTAACCCACTGAGTACCATGCTGCCAGTGTCTGTCGCACTGCCCCACCGCCTTTGAACTGGCAGGGTCTGTGGGCTGTGCCACAATGAGGTACTGGAGCATTGGGGTGTCCCGCAATGTGGGGGCAGTAGAGAGGGCTAAGGGGTGCCCTTGTCATACAGCCTTTGGGGTTTGCCTGACTGTGACCTCCACTGACCACATCTGCACTGGATGGACACCCAGACAGCCCTGACTAACCCCAACGCCTGGTCCACTCTCTCCTCACAGGGGTAAGCGACAAGGTGCAAGACGGGGGAGACTAGTTGGATTCGCCAAAGGATCGGACCTTCTCTGGCTGTTCCAAAATCCTCGTCAGGAATCTGCAGGGAGTATCCCCAGGATCCACACAAAGTCTAGTGCTGAGTAAACCCCAAGTGGCTCTGTACCTGTCAACCACAGCTGGAATCTCAGCAGTGGACAGGATTTGGGGCATTTTCTGCTGCCAGTTGGACCTTCTCCTCCCCAGGCCCAGTGCCATCCAGGGAAGGCAGTGGGATGAGAGGCAAAGTTAGCCCAGCTGCACTGAACTTCAGAAAAGTTGGGGGCTGATTCCTGTCTGGGTGGCCATTCAGCTCCTACTTTATCCAAACCATTTTGCCTGTCCCTAGAAAATGCCCCATAGCTAGTAAGAAGCACCTGGGGTATGTCTAGACTACATGCCTCTGCCGACAGAGGCATGTAAATTAGACTAC
>JANRFK010003836.1:5677201-5704613 GCA_030068395.1 Apalone spinifera | reverse complement strand
GGTAGTGTAATTTACATGCCTCTGTCGGCAGAGGCATGTAGTCTAGACATACCCCTGCAGTTTACTGGTTGCTGACACCAAGGGGGTGCCGAGTGGTAAGTACCATGGAAATTGCACTGGGGAGTTAGGAGACACCGCTACAACGATCAATATCCCCCCCACAACACACCTCTCAAGGTCCAGGGATCCTACGCATACACCACATGTGGCAACAGGTATCTCCTCCTGCACCCTAAATGTCTCACTAGCACCTGTGCGGGTGAAACCAGACTGTCACTACCACTGTCAAGTGGACTCACACAAAAAATGACAAGAGACAAAAACACCACATCAGCTGGGGGTGAACACTTGTCACATGATCACTCCATATCCCACCTCAGCCTCAAAGGAAACCTGCATGCCTCCTTCAAAAGACATGCCCAGGCGCTCACATTCATAATTTTGTGAGACACCAAAAATCATGGAAGATGCTGGATTTTAACTGGTTAACATAATACAAAGGCAATTTCCCTTCCTTTAATATTTGCATCTCCACATCAAATGCTATAAATGGGACACATCCACCCTGGCTTAATTAGCTTCATTAACACTGGTCCTACAACTGACAGGTAAATTCTTTTGCTGTTATATAGACCTTGGATTCTGTAATTTCCACAGCAACTCATCTGCTGAAGTGGGTTTTACCCATGAAAGCTCATGACCTAATACATTTGTTAGTCTCTATGGTGCCACTGGACTGCCTTGTTCTTAAAGTTACCGGCTGACATGGCTACTCCTCTGAGACTCCTTGTGCTAAATAGTCTATTCTACCTTGTATTTAGCTGTGACACTCAGAGCACCTTTCCCAGACCTGAAGACTCTTGAAAGCTTGTTTCTTTCATCAACACAAATTAATCCAACAAATTACTGCACCCGCGTTGCCTCTCTAATGCATCGAGAAAGCATTTCACAGCATCAGGATGAGGGCAAGTGTGAAAAGCCGCCAAACAGAAAAGCTTAAGTAAACCACATCTCTCTTTGATAGGGAATGGACTTGTTAGAGAATCTCTTCACTTCTGCGGATCTTCCCCTTCCCCCAACATCTCCTGGGGAAAAGTGTAGGTGGGAGGAGGCTGCTGTAGTAGCAGATTCGCGGGCGTAGGAGTTGAGGAATCAATGAGGCTTTGAGCACCGAGAGCCGGTGGGGAGAGCTGTTCTGCACTTCCCCGACACCAGGAATAAATGATTCAGTGGGGGATGAGTTTGGAATTACCCACTGGAGAGATATTTCATCGTGAGGAACTGCACTCGCTGCAGTGTTCATCTTAGTGAGGCTTAATACTGAGCCAAAGGTCAAACCTAAATGGGAATCATTACAGCTTCATATGCATCCAAACACCAGGCTGTTTGCATGCATGTAGAGCACCCACCGCGGAGCCCGCCTGAAACATGCCCACCTGGCTCTGGGTGTGTGAGAACAGGGTTTGTGCACAACAGCCCCAATAGGTGGAGGATATATGCGTAAGAGTTAGGGGACGTATGGGCTCCTAGGGTGGATTTGTGAAACATTAATCACCTTTTGGTGCCCACATTGTTACTGACCGTTATCATCCCTGTCACTTTCCATCTTCCAGGCATGCCCCCAATGCTAGTTAAGACCTCCAGCAGGAAAGCGAATGCAGAGCCTGGAAAAAAGGGGGCGTGGCTTCCAGTTGTGTGCTTACCCTCTTGCTATGGCCCCGTAACACACACAGGGGCCGAGCCCTGAGAGGAAAGGGCAGCACGACTTAGCTGGAGGGCTCGGCTTCCTCCGGCACCGGTGCTCTCTGGCCTCCCACCACAGCTGGGGGGGTGGCTCTGTTTGGCTCCGGGGCTCGGCTTTGGCCCAACAGCTCCATTTTATTCTGGCCTTTCCCCCTTGGCCTGTGCCCTCCCTTCCCACCCCGCCCCTCCCCAGCTGCATGCTGATTAAGGGCTTTGTGGGCATGAGGGGCCCTCCACGTCCCTCTTGCGGGTGGAGGGTACTCAGTCACCCAGGTCTGGGGTTAGCCTCTTCCCTTCTGCTTCCACGCAGGGCACTGAAGGCAGACTGAGCGTGGAGGGATCATCCCTTCCCCCCGCCCTCTCACAGCCGCCAGTGTGATCCAATCATTTAAAAATCGCCGGCTGCTGGCAACGTCTTACCCAGCAGCCTGGTAAGACTGGGTAAACTACTGGGTTTCTCAGGCAGGTGCTGTCCCCCGTTGCCAGCTGTTGTGGTGCCTAAGATGAGGTCATAAGGTCGGTGACAGAAGGGAAGGACACCGTGGGGCTGGGGGGGAGCTTGGACAGCCGCATGGAGCTTCACTATCCACGCAGTGTACGTAGCAGTGAGAGAATCTCCTGCCTCAGCAAGGGCCAAATGTGCTCGACAGGAGCCCCTCAGCGCAAGTGCAGAGCAAGGGGTGAGGCAGCAAGGTCAAAGGGGTGGCTAACTTTAGCTGAGCCCCACAGAGGAAGGGAGGCAGAGAGGGAGGGTTAACTCATTCCCTGCCCCCTTCCAGGCAAGATCCACACGTGGCTTGGCCATGGGCTTCCTGCATACCAATAAGTGCGGACACCCACAGCTTATGGCTTTCCACTCGGCTTGGTTCCTTTCTCCCATGTAACTGTGTCCAGCAAAGAGCACAGCCTCCCAAGCCGACTTCCCTCTTCATTTCCATACAGAGAAGCTCCGATCCAGCCCTGGGATGTGCGTGTGACCCTGGCATGATCCTCGAAAGCCACCAGACTCCCAGCTAATTGGTTTATACAACTCCTTCCTCTCTTATGACCTCCACTTGGAGTTGGCACATGCTGTCCATTCGTACTGCCCCCGCCCCCCCCGCACCTCGCCTTGCTTGTGCAGCCAAAGTGACCCAAACTCCTCTGGCCAGGGCCGCAGCTGTTCTTGGTTGCACCCTTTGCCTCCCACAACTAGATCAGCCAGACATGCAGACAGCAGGGTAGAGGTCTCCCACCCTGCCGGATGAGGGACCGCTGAGCCCGACACGCAGGCGATATCCCAAACACACAACGCTGTGTATAAACCCCTTGTAAATTGTTTACTTGGCTGCTGAAGAATGACGGAGGAGCAGCAGATGGGGCCATGTTCTTCCCAGGTCTGTCGGGGATGGGAGTAAAGCGGACAAACGCGCAGAATGGGTGTGAATGAGGGAAGTGTGTAGAGGAGTCTTCAGGGTCCAGTCAAAGCTAGAGGACAGGGAGAGTCTGACAGCCATGGACACCTCCCCAGGGCAGGCGAGTGGAATTGGTCTTGGGTACCATGACCTCCCCTGACAGCTGCGTTCCACCAGCATAAGGATGCCCTAGGGCTGTTGTGGAGCCTGAGGTCAGCTGGGCCCCGATTCCACATGGCGCTGCCACTTTGAAGTACCCCCTCTTATCCCCCACAACCTGCTGCCTCTTTCTGATAGAGGCAGCAAAGGGGGGGAGCGACTTAGGGTTTGCTTATCGGATAGTTGACTAGTCCTCACATCCCTAAGCCTGACCCCTTGTGCTCATTAACAAACCCTTCCTGAGAACAAGCGTCTTGTACATTTCTAGTCCACTTTCCCCTCTTACAAACTGTTGTGAGATGCCACTTAACAGGTTCATGCTCCACCCCAGAGGCGGCTGCTGCTTTTCTGACATGGGTGAAATACTCTCTTTATGCAAAGTGTTTTTCAATCCATCAGGCTCAAAGGATGCAGGTGGTCAAACAGCAAGAGAGATCTGCAGATTCATAGCTAGCTAATTCACTTCTAAGGTGAATCAAAGCAATCATAACAAGTACATGTCCTTGTAAGGCCAAAGGTCTCTCTTGGCACAGGGGGGCTGAGTACAGTTTTCCCCTCAGGTTTTTTCAAGCTAGAAAAGTCACTAAAGGACTGTGTTTGTTTAGCAGAACTGGCCACGAATTAACCACGCACAAGATTTCCTGGCACAGCTATTGGGCCACACACAAACCCCAGTACTGGCACACTGCCTAGCTCAGGTTGCTGGAGTCACACAGGGACTGGCACGGCCCCTTTGCTGGACCTGGTGCAGCAGGCTCTTCAACTCAGGTTCTCCTGCCAACAGTCCCTCTGAGCCTGCAGTGATCTGCCCCATCTCAGACGCAGCCTTAGCACCCGGCCACGCCCAGCCCTCGCCTTTCCCAGGCTGCAAGGAGTCTGACAAAGTCCAGGGATCAACATGTTTGATGGTCCTTGTTCCCTCTTGCTTCAAGGGGCTTATACATCCCTGTCCTTTGAGGTCGGTAGGAAAAGTTGGCCCTCCCCCTGCTCTGGGTTCAGTCAAAGGGCCTCACGCTAAGTAGCGAAGGCCGGCGGGCTCAGACGTGCTGCTGTTTCTCTGCCCCACGCACACACGTCACTCCAGCCATCATACTCTCATTAGTGACCCACAGTGGAGCAGCTCCAACAGGAGAGACAGCCCCTCCACCCCAGCCAGGTACGCCCTCGCTCAGCCTTCAGAGCCCTCACACGAGAGGCAGAAGCCCCGCATTCATATCCCACCCACCCCCCCCCGAGCAAAGGGGAATTGACTCTGGCTCTCCCACGTCACAGGTGCGTGTTGGATCAGGTAACTTAGGTGGCTGAATACTTACCTTCCCCTGCTTTGACTCCCCGTGGGGCTTCAGTGGGAAATGGGCACCTGGCGGGAGGCAGCTCAGAGGCAGAAAGGCAGGTGCTGAGGGAGCTTTTACCTTGCGAACCTAGGGGCTTTCCATGTTCACAGCATTCAGGAGTTTTGTGGATTGCACTGGGGCACCGGGCACACAATTGCACAGGCAGGCTGTGGAAGAGAAAGACCTAACCCCAGATCTAACCCCTGGGCCACCCGTATTCTCTGCATCATCCTTCATCTTTCCAAGACTACTCTGTCCTTCCTGCTGGGCAGGCTTCTCTGCCCAGGAGAGACCTAGGCCTCTTAGGGCTTGTCTACACATGGAGATAGTCTGGAACTAGAACCGCTATTCCAGAACCACTTCCTGAATAATTCCATGCCTGGATGCTCTTAATCCACATTAACAAGCCTTTTCTTCCAAATTAGCTTCACCCGTTGTGGACACTTCTCATGGAGGGTGCTGCAGATTGGCTTTAAGATGCAAATGCAGCCTGGAAAGGAGGGAGGATGCACAAGGTCACAGCTGCAGCACTTTGGTGGAACCTCTGGAGAAAGCCTGACTCAAGCTCTAAAGAGAATAGATGCTCCTAAGTCAAACCCTAGTAATGAGCTGCACTTCAGGAGGGGAAAGATTAATCATTGCTGGCAGCCAAGAATGTGCAAGTCTAACAAAAGCTAAAGCTTTTTTTATTGCAGCGGGGAAGACGACTTTAGCTAAGAATCGTTAAACCTATTGCAGGAATAAATTTTCTTTGAGTCAAGGCACAAAATGTGGAGTAAAATCCTCTTAAGCCAGTGACAATTCCTAATGGAATAGACTTTTTTTTCCTGCAAACCAAAAAAAGGGGAAAAGAAATTAATAAAACTGGGCTTTGATTATTAAGTGAATAGATTAGGTTTCAAATTGGAAAATATTTACTCAGACAAAACCTACTCAAGTCACTATTTTGCTCATTCAATCCATGCTGCAATTAATTTTTAAAATTTGTGATTATAATTGGACAGAATAATGACATTTTCTGCCGGTATAAATACATATTTGCGAGTCCAGTTAGCCTAGAATTCAGGCAGTAAAAGGAAGGATGCTGAAAGCTTTTACCTTGCTAAACCCCAGGTAAAATTAGTGCTTCTGTGCTCACCAATAATCATTTTGGGGTCAGACATTTCCTGGCAGCTTATGACCGGTTGGAGGATCTGAGGTGAAGGGAAGAAAGCTTATCAGAGTTGGTCATTAAGTGTCCGGAAATGTCTGACTGGTAGGTCATTACAGCTATTACAATTGGGAAGATATTAAAATGAAGAAAAATGGAAGTCGTTTCCTTTGTGTGTGCAGAACACAGGCATTCAGATCCAGATCAACTGGATCCTAATTCCTTCCAAGGTTGGTGACTGCAGGTTTGGCACAGCTCCACATCGAGCACTGGAAAGCTGAAAATGGACCAGCTCCTTGCTAGGGACAATCACCCAGCTCTCCAACAAGAGCACTTTCATCGGATGCTCTGTTCCCACAGATGTAGGCTCGAATCACATACATGCCGACGTGACTGTCTAAAAGCTGGATTTGGTTGTTCTCGTTCGAAGGCTGCAAGCAGTGATCTAAGGTTGGCCGATGGTTCCTGGGCGAGCTTTGTAGGTTTACTCCCCTGGGCTTTTCCTTTGCCAGAGAGACAGTGGAATGGACATGTCCCTGGCATCAGACAGTGCTCTGATTATAGTGTGGGGGGGAGTAGTAGGAGGAAAAACCTCAAATGTCAGCCTTGTGTGCCAATCAATAGCAGTTGTCCATACACTGGAGGGGCGTTGATCCCTTAGGCCATGTCTTCACTAAACGGAAAATCGACACTGCTGTGATCGATCTTCCAAAGTTCGATTTAGTGTGTCTAATCAAGACTTGTTAAATCAAGCTCAGAAAGCGCCCGTCAGCAGCCAGTACTCCTGCTCCTGTGAGGAGTAAGGGAAGCTGATGGGAACGTTTGCTCCTATCAGCCTCCTGCTGTGGGGATGGCAGGGAAACTCAAAACAAGGTACATTGACTCCACCCACATAATTGCGTATCTTGATTTGATGTTTCCTTTTAGTGTAGACCTGACTTTAGTCATGATGGTTCCTCAGAGTTCCCAGGCTATGGGCACTTCTAATGCACCTCACTGCTCTAGGTGATACTCACTGCTCTAGGTGTCAGGCCTCAGGCCATCACCTCTCTCAGGGTGCAATCATGTGATTCTCCCCCCACACATGGGGCTCCGGGCTGTGTCCTCAGAACTAGTCGTGTTCACCACAGCAGGTCCAACTTCACTTGGGACGCTGCTGTTCTGTCCCCTCCAGGACAAATGACTATGGTATCTGATACCAAGAAGGCTTCTGAAAGCAAGGTATTACTTACTGAGCTCCTAAAACAACAACATGTGCACCTGCCTGTCTGCCCTACGATCCACCATGCCCAGCCTGGGAAGCCGGAGAAAGTCCCAACTGCTTTAGACACTGGACCGCTCTGTGCCACTCACTGACCCTCCTCCATCTCTCCAGAGTCTTTTTCACCGTTTAGTGTCCCTTTGATCTCGGGGGGCCTTGGCAAGCAGCCCGATCACTCTGGGCTGGAGCCTGCAGGGAGCATCTTCATTGCTAAGACCCTGGAATTCTTCCCCAGTGTTCCTTGGGAGATCACGTATCTAGAGCTGGAGTGTTGCCTTCCTGCTGGTTTTTCCAAGAGCTCCCTATTAAGTTAAGCCAATACATCTCTAGAGGAAAGCGCCACACCCCGGACGAGCTATCCAGTGACTGTCTCCTTCACCACTCACCCCAGTATTCATACCAAGCTCACAGCAGCATGTACAGATTCAGAGCTCGCAGCTCCACACCTGGCACAGTAGGAGCATTGCCTGTAATGCCATCGCAGATCCGGGGTCGCTGGGAACAAGCTGGTGGCTGGTGACTAATTTTGGCATCCTGCTTGTGTTTTCTATGGTAGTGGAAGCACATGACGCATTGTCAGCACTAGGAACAGAGAGAATATTAAACTGCAGGGGCCTGACTGGACACAATCATGCTTGTCTGACTGCGGCACTCGACAGTAACAGTGCACGCCACTGCATGCAGAGCCTCCCCGGGGGAGTGTGGAGGAATAAGGCAGGATAATATTTTTTTTCTCTGCGGTTATTGGTGTGCCAGAGTTATACTTCCTATGTTCTGTCTCTGTAAGGCTTGAACGCTGCCAACATCCGGGTGTGAGTGCCACTGACTCCTCGAAAGCATTGCCGTGTCTGGCGATGCGAGCTGTGCTATGGATTCTGCCTGTTTTCCTACATTCGAAGGCTGTCGGGATCATCTTGTCTGAGCTCTGGCATAGCCCAGGCCTCAGAACCACCCTGAGTTAATTTTGGTGTGAACCAGAGCAGATCTTTTAGAAAAACACTCAAAAAACTTGCTAGTGATGGAAAATCCACCCCGTGATAAGGTGTTCCAGGGAACTATTACACTCCCTGTTAAAAATTAACTATCTGAATGTGTTTAATTTCAATTTTCCCCCATTGGAGCCTGTTAGATCGCTGCCCGCAGAGTGCCCGCTATCCAGGATTTGTTCCCCGTGCAGGTACTTACAGATTGCAATCAGGTCTCCTTTTAACCCTCTCTTTGGTAAACGTCTTGAGTCTATCGTGTTTGCTAATCCTGTCCCCATTCCTTTGCCTCTTCTCTTGAACGCTCTCCAACCTACTCACTTTATACTTGAATTGAGGACACCAGTGTGGACCCAGGATTCTCACGGTAGTTCCACCATGCCAAGCACAGAGGTGATACAGTCTCTCTACTCCTCCCTGAGATCCTGCTGTCTACACAGCCATGATTACATTTGTGGTTTTGGCCACGGCATCATACTGGGAATGGAGACTCACATTCAACTGATTCTCCTTTTTGATCCCCAGCCTTCTCCAGAGTCTTTGTTTCCAGAGCTCCCTCAACCCAAAAATATGGCCTGTCTTTCTAGAGGTACCTAATTCGCCAGAGACTATTTCTACCAGAGAGACAACAAAACTGCCAAAACAACAGAAACATTTATGAATTTATGAATTGTCAGTTAATTGTGAGCTGGAGATGCCTAGTGTAGAGCCCTGAGCGGATTCAAATTTATATCTGTGGATGCAGATACCCAGGGATATAAATCAGTATCTGCAGAACTGCAGAGCTCCCCTGGGAACCGCAGTAGTGAAAGGAGCAAAACATGGAGCTGTTGCTGCCAGGAGCCAGCACCCTGCACTAGCAGCTCCTCCATTGCAGCTTTACCCCCCCCTTCCTCCCCCCGCCAAATCCCGTCTTTTCACTGCTGCGGTTCCCAGGAGAGGCCTGTGGTTCTGTGGTTCCCAGAATCTGTGGATATAAATTTGTATCAGCGCAGGGCTCTACTGAGCGGGAGCCCACAGGAAACAGACATGTCACCAATATCTTAGATAAAGGACGTTTCCAGAGTCACATCTGTCTTTGAGAAAACCTTACAGCTGAACCTTAATTCTAAATAGAGAAGTGAAGCAGTGACCAGAGCAGAGGCGGATTAGCCACTGGGCCAATGGGACCCGGGGACCTGGCCGACTGGGGTCTCCAGAAAAATGTACTTCCTGCTCCCCAGCCTGCTCCGCCTGTCCAGCTCTCCTATGGGGCGTGGGGGAAGCCCCGTGCCCTGACCCTGCTCCCCAGTAAGAGCCTAGTAGGGGTGGGAGGAGAGGTAGGGTGGCCAGTTAGCAAGTGTAAAAAAATGGGATGGGGGGGGTGGAGATAATAGGTACCTGTATAAGACAAAGCCCCAAATATCAGGTTTGTCCCTATAACTCAGGACACTCCAGCCAATTAGGGCTGCCAAGTCAGCACTCAGGTAGGGGCAGCCATGGAGACCCTCCCCAGAAACCACAGAATGGTGCCAGCTGCTTCCAGGCGCAGTGCGGAGTGAGGGCGGAAGCAGTGGCCAGGCCCTTTAAATTGCCCAGGCCCTTGGGCAACTGTCCACTTCCCTGCCTGTCCCCATAATGGGCCTGCCTTCCACAGCCAAGAAGTGACAGTTCACCCCTTACAATTCCACAGAGCACTAGCTCCTGTTACACCAACAATTCCTGGTGACCCTCAGAGATCCTCGGCTGTTGCAACCTGTCTTGGGGCCTGCTGCAGGTGGCGCAGCTTAGAGCAGCCCTGAGGTACCCAGCCATACAGGTACCAGGGACAGGAAGCCCCAAAGTGGCCCTCCCCGTGAGTTGCCTGAGACCTCAAATAGCTGGTCCCGAGGGTGTGGCCCTTGGAGTTGCCCAGATCTAATGCTGTTACAAAGGAAGGCCAAGCAGCACCAGCAATTCAGACAGCTGTGCGTAAGGCCCCTGGTCAGCGCTCAGTGCCCAGCGACTGCTTTGTCCTGCGCTCAGAACTCCAGAGACAGTGTGACCCAGCAACACGAGATCTGCACCTACGGCGCAAACTCACCTAGGGCAAAACTAGCTCGTTTGCCATCAGGGTGACAGAAATACAAACCCTTCCTTTCTCTCTGCTCACGGAGCACTGAGCTAGCACCAGGACCAGAACTCGGGACTTCCCTGATGCCCACCCGGTTTTCATTCCTCAGGAACACAGTGCAAGAGCTGTAACCTTCCTTTAGGGTTCAGGTGTCGCCTGGTTAGTGATGAGAGTCATCGTTGAACCCCACCTAAGCGCTGCCCTCTCCCCCAAGCAGGAATAATTCCAGTTCAGATCCTAGAGCTCCTCGGCGTAAACATTTTGTTCCTTTGTCAACTGACACACGTGACAAAGCGTTAATCTGATACATCATCCCTAGACAGAGCTAAGGTGAATTGGTTCCACAGGCCGAGTGATCCAAAGTTCGCCTCACAGCCACTGGCCAGTAAATAACGGAGCGACATGCAGGATCATTTGGCCCAGCGTCTCCAGATTCTGCCTGCTTAACTATGCCAGAAAATTCTGAGACTTTCAACATGGCTCCGTTTTCAAGAGCGCCAAGTCTGTCAAGCGCAGCTTTATCCTTGTTCCCATTATAGGGTTTTATCAGATCACCCCATGCTCGGAGCCTGATTTCGGTGTGCTCTAACAGCCTCCAGCCTGCGTCTCTGCGTGCGGGTAGGTTATTCTCTCATTTTCTCTTCCAATATGACAAGCAATTCTGGGGAAATGGGCGATAAACTCTCCTGCCATTTCCTCTGATTGCACTCATGTGAGGCCGGGATAGCTGCAAGTAAATCAATACACAACGCTGAAAGGGGTCCTGCAGATAACGAGGGAGATGGACTACCTCACCCTCCTCCCTCCCAAGCGCCTGCCCCATCCATTTCCTGTCTTCATCTCCCACCCCCGGGCTCTGCTTCAGTCAGAACGTTGCTTATGGGCACAGATGTAGTCCCACAGCTGAAGAGTCCAGGCTGAAATGCCTTACATGCAACCCTGACTCCACTGAACTGTGTCCATGGCAAAACCCCGCTGACTTCATCACAGCCCGGGTTTCCCCCTTGGTGGCTACTAACTTCACATCCAGCCTAGCACCTGTCAGAATAACCCACCTAGGCATGGAGGGCGTGGAGGAGGAAGCAGGCCTCGCTCTTGGTTGCCTGACAGTCATGGCCAGTCCTCACTCAGGCAAAACTCCCTGCAACACTGTGACGGATTGTCCCTTAAGGGCTAGGGGTCTGGCGCTCCCCCCTCCCCCCCACCATTACGAAGGAGGCAGCACACCCGAGCAGGGCAGGCACTGTCTGATTTCCCCACAATGCTGCAGAGACAGAACGTTCTCAGGGAGGGCAGAGGGGAGCAGGGAGGCTGCAGGGACTGAAGAGGCTCCAGCAGAGAAGCCTTGGACTTGGTGAGGCAGATTCAGTCAGGAAAAGCCTCGGGGTGGCCTGCTGAGGAGGGATATGGAGGGGGCTCTTGAGGACTTTACTTGCGCTGTTTTGTTAATTTAATAAACCAGAACCCGAGAAGGGCAGTGACTGGACAAAAGGGCTTGGGAGTCACTGAAAAAGCCCCTTGTGGTGGGAAACTGAGGCAGGGACTGTTTGCACTGCTGCCCTAATGCCACCCGGAAGCACCCGAGAGGGGCCCTTTTCATAAGTGCATGTCTGCCTGCAGGTCAGGGAGCGTACGTCACTCCAAGGCAGGGAGGCCACCCCAGTCCTCCAGGAACCGAAAGCCAGGAGCGTTTGTGCGTGTGTGGGGGGGAGGGAGGGGGGTGTGATTAAGGTGAATCACTTGGATTAAACACACCTTCAAAGGGGGCGGGGGCTGCACAGACGGGTTCAAACTGTTTTTCCCAGAGACCAATGTACAAAGAAAAGGTGTCTGATATAAAAAAGCTGGATTTCAATGGCTGAATCAGAGAGCAGGCCCTGAGTCAAAGGGACAGGCCTTCTCCCTATGCAGGGGCCCCACCCTTTTCAGAAGGGTTGGAAAGACTGTGGCCCAGCCGGGCGTCATGAGCCTGAGGGATGAGCTGTGGTGAGCTTCTAGTATGCACGTAAGTATGTGTGATGTTTGTTCTGTTTTCTCCGTAACACTCTGGTATGTTTGGTGAGACAGAAGGAGCTGGCTCAGAAAGAGCAGGTGAGACCTGGTGACTGCTGGCCATACGCTGATCGGAGCGCTGGGCGAGGAAGTACCTCACACGTGCCGGGTTGCTGGAGAGCTCACAGAGTGGGCACGCAGCTGGTCAGGAGGGAGAGAGGCGGATCTCCGCCCCAGAGAGGTGATGGCTGGGACCATGGTGTGGGGATAAGGCCTGGTTACTTACCCTGAAATGTGACACGGCCCACGGGCATTTGCCTGAGTGATAAGGACTGACTGGACAATGAACGCAGCCCCATGGTCTGATCCTGAAAGGTGCTGAGTGCCTGGAACTCCCACTGAAGTTGTTTGCCGTAAGGGTGTTCAATACCTGTCAGGGGATGAACGTAACCCTGAGGGAGGCTCTGGCTGCTGTTCTGTCTCAGAGTGGCTTTGTGCATGTTGCTCTCCCCTCTGCACTTGCGTGAGGGTCAGAATCCAGGCTGAGAAGGAAATCTTGCTTTGCTGCACGCGAATAGCCAGGGTGGGCTCCGAGCAGACTGCTCCGCTAGACTGTTGGCTAAACACTTCATTAAGGAATCATTGAGACACCGATTATTTATCCTGCGGGGCTGTTCTGCTCCCTGGGATCAATGCAGCACATTAAGCTGAGGGGCTAAAATTACTCCAGACACGCCCAGCCGCAAGCCTGGCTTGGTGCGTTTGCAAAAGGGTTTCAAAAGCAAACAAACCTGGCAGATTCACTGTTTGTTTTTGTTTGCTAGGAATTTCCAAAGAGCAAAAGTGATTTTCGGTGGCCCATTCTGCTGACTTGGCATTGTCTCAGCCAGTGGGGGAAGGGGGGGGGGGAAGAGATGTCCAGGTATGGACATGTGACAATTGGGCAGTTTTTACTAACTGTGCCATTTAATGCAAATCCCTGCCTTCTGATTGGCTGCTAACACTGGTATCAGTCACTGGAACAGGTACAAGTCCCTGCAGTCTCAATGGCTGCTGCCCTCAGAGCTGACTCCTGCGTTTGTGCTGCTCCAAACATACTCTTAACCCACCTGGGCTTTGGAGAGCGGTTTTCATAAGCTCTTCCAACAGAAGCGATGCTCATGGGCAGTCGGTGAAGGCAGGGATGGGGGAGGTAAGCCCCCATCCCCATTCCTTCTGCTGAGCCCCAGCCCCGCCCACATGGCCCCAGCCTCCCTGGCCCTGGAGCATGGGCAGGGTGGGTGCTGGGGGCAGCAACACTTTGCCCCCGGAATGCCTACAGCAGGCGTTCTGGGGGCGGAGCGCAGGTGGGGCCAGGCTGGTGACCTAACATACTGGGACTGTTCGCTAGCAGCCAGCAGGGGAGGTCAGAACACTGGGATTTTGTGCCCGGGTCGGCCACGAACTTCTTGTGTGACCTCACGCAAATTCCTTTCTGATCCTGGTGCCCAATTCGAGAGAGCTGGGGCCCCTCAGAGGTGCAGAGCACAAGTCTAGGTGGAGCCCCTGAGAGAGCAGAACCTCTAAAAATCAGGCTCATGCCATCTCACGTTGGCTCCCAAAAACCAAAGGCCCCCAAAATCAGAGCCACTTTGAAAATGTGAGTCTAAACTCTGCAGTTTCCTTCTTCTCGCTGCGGAGTGGGTGTCATGCCTGCTGCAGCGGGTTGTGCGGGTCAAGTCATTAACATCTGGCAAGTGCACTGGAAGGTGGCATGAGTGTACAGTATTGGAATGGGCATCCAGGCTATTTAAAGGAGCCTCATGCGTTGGTTGCTGCCCTGCTACTGTGGCAGCAGCCAGAGGCCCGGGCTCTTTAAATCACAGCTGGAGCCCTGGGCAGCATGTTCTGGGAGGCACTGAAGAGCTGGCTGGGGGAGGCTAGCTCCTGCCCCTTTCACCCAAAGCCCCATTCCACCCAGGAGCCTGGCAAGTCTGGGCTACAGCTTGGAGAGAAGCAGGGGGAACGGACAATACAAACACATGTTCTTTGCTGGGAGCTGCAGCAGAGACAAACCTTGCTGCTGGAGGGATCTGGCTGCATTAAAGAACTGTTTGGCTGCTTAAGACCTACTCATGTGCTGCTCCTGCATTAACATCTCTCCAAAGGGGCAGGGAAGGATTGGCTGCTGCGTGGCGCTAGAGTGACCAGAGGTCCCAATTTTAGGGGCACAGCCTTGACACTGGAGTCCCAATGGCTTCAGGACAAATGCAGTGTGCGGGCTGCGTTTCCAGGGAGTTTTCCACTCTGATTACCATGGAGGGCAGCGCAAAGCAGCCTCTGGGTGTGGCCAAACGAGGTGCTGCCTCCCGCTTTTACCTCCTCCCGCATGTCTGACCGGAGCCTGCGGACACACAGGCTGCACGATTGCAGGGTTACTGCCCCCAGCTGGGAAGACTGGTGGCCACAACCCACAGCTCCAGGAGGCTCAGGAGAACAGGCTGGGCTGTCAGGAGGCCACCAGGGCATGATCCGAGACACACCCTACAACTTGCCCAGTCGGGGCTGGACCTCGGGACCACCCTGAGCATTATTCTCTGTGCAGGGCAGCAGCAGCCCAGCAAGCCTTGGTGACACTGGGCCACGGGTGTTTCTGCATTCAGGCAACCTGCAAACATCTCCCAAAAACACCAATAGCTTCCCCCATGCCCCAGGGGAGGGAGACACTCCCCGGCCACACTGCTCAGGTTCACCAAGCTGTTCTGAAAGCTCAAGTGATCCCAGCCTGACTGTTGGGGCGGTGGCGAACCCCACAGGTCAGAAGCTGGCTCTGTTACACTGCCTGTCCAATACCGCCGCGGGTTCCCGACACTACAGAGACGGACGTAATTCTGTGCTCGTACCGCACCAATCACAAGCTCCTGCTTCACGGGTGGGGCTCTAAGCACTGCAGCAACACAATTATTCACAATAGCATCTGCTGGTTGGCGCAAGACGCTCATCCAGTGGGAGGGGCTCAGGATGCAGGGCGTGGTAGGTGTGAGCTCTCGCTGTGGCCCTGCAAGGCCTGGGCAGCAGCACTCCGCTCAAGGTGAAAAAATTATTGCTAATTATTCTGACAAAGGGTCTTTTATTTAGAAGTCCAGGCTCAAAAGGTGCTTGCTGATTGGCTCTCGGTGATGTCATACCCTGAACAATAGTACAGTGTAGAGATAAGAATTTTCTCCTCTTTATTTGGAGTATGATTTTCATTGTATGCTGGCAGTAAACCGCCCCCCCCCGGTCGGGCCTCTTGCTGTGTGCGCCTGAGAAGATGAAATGCAGTGGCCTTTGCTTCTTACTCTTGCAGTGAAGCTGTGGCAAGCAGTTTTAATCCAGAAACACACTGTGTTGTGCTGCTCCATCCACAACCCCCTCCCCCCGTGTCCTCAGGAAGGAGGGGGAGAGAGCTGTATTTTTTCTTTTTGGCTCACGCTTACCGAGAATCAGCCTGATGGCAAACATGGGATTTGCTATTTAGAGGCTGACACCTAAGAAGTGCAAGCAACAGCAAGGGACCCGTCCAGAGTTCCAACATGAGGGTGCAAGCAGGGCTTTAACCAGAGCAGCGAATTCCCAATAAATAATTTATTTGACAGAATTCACCCTTTTTTCCTTCTCTGCCAGTTGATTTGCCGGATTCTCATCGGTGCACAAAATAATTTGCAAGTTTTTTCAAGGAAACATTCTCTCCAACCAGGGCATTTCCATGCTCACCAGGTCTCTTTCATACATCACATGCTAGCGTTTCTCTTCCCTCGTTAGACGTGCCATCTAATATGCAACATGAGTATTCATGCTGGTAAAGGCTGCTTGCTACAATGTCCACAGAAAGCAAACCTGAAAGCACTGCGACTGGGGTTGAATTGGAATGCGCACTCAAATTCAAACGGACGGGCATTTTTCCGTTCTGCAGGACGTTCAGGTTTTGAATGTATCTGGTTTGGAAGCCCCCTGAAGCTGTTATAACGGAGGATCGGCGCACATATGCGTGCACACAGAGGCTGAGGAAGTGTGACGCAGCTCTGTTGTTTCTTCCAGCCAGTAGGGATGCCGTAGTGTAAATGTTATCAGCCACCCCTCCTGGAGCACGTCCTTCCCTGGCAGTGTCAGGGCCACGCTCCTGTCGGTGTGCTCTTTAGAAAAGTGTCATGAGAAAACGGGGATCTGGTGTTGCCCTGGAAGCTTTCCCCTTCAATGCCTGTACAAAGTCGTCTGTCTTACATGGGGGGCAGAAAGGAAACACAGGTACCATTTGGAAGATGCTGCCTGCTTTGTGGATCTCCCAGACAGCTGCACTGGAGAAATCCGATGTCAGACAATGAGTGCTTGGGGCAGTCAGACCTGCCATGCTCAGGCCTGGTCCACCATTAGAAGTTGACATATCTACATTAGTGAGTGACTGACAACCGATGCAGCAGAGATGCAGCAATGTAGACAGACAAATGCTTCCATTGACACAGCTACTGTCCGTGAGGCCTGGCCTATCCCAAAACGGAGGTTGACTTAGACTTCAGGGATGTGAGAAACTCACACACCTATGAGACATAGTGAAGCAAACCTAAGCCCCAGTGCAGACACCACTAAGTTGACGGAAGAATCCTTTTTATTGACTTAGCTACTGGAGCAACAGGAAAACCCATCATCACCGTGACAAGCATCCAAGCTCTGGCATTACAGCCGCCAAGGCCATTGCTGGGCCACTGGAGTGGCTGTAGTGTAGGTGAGCCTCCCAGGAGGTGGTGTACCTACTCTGGTGGAAAACCCCCTTCCACTGGAGTTTGGTGTGTCCACACGACGGGCTTATTCCAGCGGGGCCATGTAAGGCAGCCAATTTACGCAGAGGGCGCTTCCCAGCTCTTCAGCTGAAGTGGATTTGCTCAACCACGGGTTCCATGCAAACAGCAGGAGCTTCACATAAACCCCTGCACGCCAGGTCCTGGGCGTGTCACAACGTTCTGTGGCAGAAAGCGCAAAAGACACCGCCGGAGGAGCAGATGTGAGAGGCCGAGCGGAGGACGCAGTCTGAAAAGAATTTGACAGCTGGGTTTCTCAGAGAGGCTCCTTCCAACCATACCCATGGGCAGTCTGCGTCAGGAGGTGGCTTGGCTGACTGCTTTGAGATTAAAAGGGAGCTGGGCTCAGACCACAGCTTTTGGATCCAGACATACATCTACAGCTGAGACTTTGCCCCAGTTTGAGGAAGGCAGGAGAATGGAGGGGGAATCCCAACTCAGTCTGTCAGCAGGCAAAAGAGCATACTCTCTGCCTCGGTTTCCCCATCTGTGATATCAGAGCTTACTGTAAAGCACTTTGAAGTGCCCAGCAAAAAGGGCTCTAGAAGTCAAAAGCTTTGTTGTTGTTTGCCATTGAGTCGCAATCCGTCACAGAGACAGCCCTGAGGTGGGAAGCTCAAGCCGTAGGTGAATTCCCGCATAGCTCAAGGGAAGAAAATTTGGATGCAAAATTCGGGTTCAAGTTTATCTCCAATTTCAAAACAACTTCACTGGCAGAAATGAGAACAAAAAGAGACATAAAACACAGCACCAGTGGCTGGCTAGAGAAGATCAGAATTAGCATTGCAGGCCTAATTCTGCTACTCTGACTCACTGGATGTAGGATTTTGCTCAGGGTATGAGCCCTATAAGCAGTAGAGAAAGATCTGGCCCATCTGTTTACTCCTCGCCTTGGACTGAAATTTCCTGTAGCATTCCCATTTTTAATGAATCTGTTTTTGGTGTGTCAGTCTTTCCCTCCCTTTCACTTGTGGACATTATTAGACCCCCGAAAGGCTGTTCTGGGATGATATGAATCACAGTGCTGAATGTGGTATTTAGTTTAATTAATCGTGGCTGTCAGATAATGGTATTGATCTCAGATTGAGAGGTGCTGTGTTGGCCTGGAGGATAATTAAAGCAAAGTGGGGAGTCTTAAATGTTTGGGTAGGACAGCTGGAAATTGCAGTGTTATGGGAGAGAAACACCCAGGTGCGTGTGTGTTTGTGTGTGTCCGTGTCCCAAATCTATTTATCTGAAAAATCCAGCCTCAACAGCCCCTCAGAAGTCAGAGGCCTTTTCCCAGAAATTCTTTGTTTCTGCTTGAGACAAATGTTTTATGGAACCGAGGCTTTACATACGTGAAGGAAACGGAGGAGATTATTGATCAGAAATGCTCCACTTTTGCTTGAGAAGCAAGACAAATGAGGGTGGTTACTAAAAGGCCAAGGATAACAGAATGGTTAGGAAAATGGCAGATGTCCTTGCATTAGCTAACCCCCTTGTCATCTCGCAGGAACACATCCCCTCCCGTATGCCTCTCAGCATCTCCCCCTTGGCCAGGATCCAGCCAACATACAACCTCACAGGTGTGACACCAGATCTACAACGGAGGAGCTTTGGGGCAGCTCTGGTGGGATTTGAAATTAACCGGCAGGAGCTGCAGGAGGACTAAAAGGTGCCCCCCTCAGCAGAGAAGGCAGATGGAGCCAAAGCTCTGGCTCGCAATCTGTGCACACAGGCCAGCCAGCCCACTGTTCCCTGTCCGCGGGATCCCCATAATCTCCCAGCACAGGCCTGCTGTTACAAACACTCTCATCACTAACACAGCGGGTGTAGGTAGGCAGGGAGAGCACACCATCTAGCAGGGGGCTAATAAAAGGCCTGATGCAGAACAAAAAAGCCTGTCAACTGGCATGAGATGTGCTCCCCTCCATCCCCCCCCCCAGGAAATTAAAAATGATACCCTGTGGTGTACACTGTGTTCACAGCGGGATGGGCCCAGGCCCTGGGACTGCTGGGGGAGGGCAGGGCTAAGCTGGGATAGGAAGAGGCATCACAAATCTCATCTCTATTATCTTTGGAACTAACAGACAAGGCACTGTGTAGTGGGTAGCTGGGCACCTTGCATCTCCACGCACGCCGCTGCCATGTGCTGTCCCTGGGAGCCCTGCCCGGCAGGGAGAGCTCAGAGCTGGGCAGTGCCCCACAAGAGCTGCAGGGCCTCGTTCGCAGGACGGGCTCTGACGCATCCACGGCCCATTTCCAAAAGATCCAAAAGACGTTTCCATGGAAATGGGAGGAGAACAAGCTGCGGAGCATTCGACCGCTCTCCCATTTGGACTAGGGCTGGCGGAGTCCAGGTAGCTACTGTAACAAAATCCACTAACGACCCTGGGCTGTAACCTAATCGCTTTTCTGTCCCCTCTTCCCAAGAGTGGGCAGCCGAAAGGTCTCTAGCATTGGATGGTTTCCCACCTGGAATCCCTGGGCTTCAAGGAGACACTCCCACTCTCATTTTCTGCCTGTTATTGTCTGTTTCATGCAGCAGATTGTCCCTAATCCATAGAATAGGAGCTGTTGTAATAAAACGGGCAGCAAAGAATAGGATTTGCCATGCTGTGAGGCAGGGAGGGAAAGGAAGGGAAAGCACACAGCGCCCTCTAGTGCCTTTTGGCCACGCTCCAGCAACCCCCAGGGCACAGCTCCTACACACAAGATCCACAACGGGCATGCACACGCACACGCACACACCATTGCTGTCGGTTGGGCTCATCCGTAAGTTTATTCGAACTCCTTCATCTGCCAGATCCACAATGTCCATACCCCCCTGGCTCCCCGTCACAAGTGGCACATGGCGTCAGATTTCCTTCCCTCCACCGGTTACCGGTGCTACATCCCAAACCTCTGGGCCAAATCTAGTGGCCTTTCAACGTCCACAGGCAGTTGAATCCCTACTCTTCTCTCAGGCCTCACTTCCCCTCACAGCTCCCGTCCCCTCCCTTTCTACCAACAGTTGAGCATAAAGCACAAATGGTGTTACCCAAGGCTTCTCTGGCAGCCAGGGCCTGGCACCTGTGCAGCAGAGCAATTCCAGTGTTGGGGACCATCATTTCCCCCAATTTCCCATGGAAAACACAGTTCGACATGTTTCTTCTGAGGGTGTCACATCTCCTCTCCGTCCTACCAATCAGCGAGTGCAAAAGAAATAGGGAAGTAAGGCCAACCCTGAGGGGTCAGGCTAACTTCTCCTGGCCACTACGTCCTGGGGTGGAAGCACTGGCACCATCATGTTCCTGAGGAGCCGCAGGAGAGGAGCAAGGCCAGCCCCTCAAAGAGCTGATCACTGCCCTAGAGGTTAAACTGGAGGGTTTTTCTCAGTCTGTGTGTTCTCCAGAATGAAGGGTGAAATCAACATGAAACTTGTCCAATTTGGACAAACTCAGAAAAGAACTAAACATGTGATTCAAGGTCTGGAAAACTCCTACCTCACAGAGGCTTTTCTGGATTCTGCTCTCAAGCACCTGTGTGTCCCCAGCATTGGATGGGAACCCTAAGCACTTAACTCAGGGTTTCTGCTTTCCAGTGATTTTTAGGAGGCTCAGAGTCAGATGAAGTGTTGCTCATCATTATAATGCCAACGCTCCTCTGTGGAGCCAGGCCCCTGGCCCTTCCCTGGCTCTGTAGCCTTCTTTCCTGATCCTGCACAGAGCAACCCTTCCCAGAGCTTCTCTCCAGAGGTCCAGCTTCTTGTCTGCCTGTCCCAGGTTCTCCGCATGTCCATCCCTCTCTCCTAGCCCCTTTGCCAGAGCTCCCTTCGCAGAAGAAGATCCCAAGACCTACTCTCTCCCTTGAACTGCTTCTCTTCTTCTGCTCTGCAGGCCTTGGTTAGTCACCCCTCGTCTCACCTGGGACTCAGTCACCTACCGAGCTCCTCCCCACAGGGGCCTTTTCTAAACTGGGCCTGGCCGCCCCGCCCAGTGTAACGGGTGCATTAATTGCTCCTGGCTCCAGGAAACTGGTTCTCTGCTAGTGTGGGAGATACCCCACGTCACACCACCCATTTCTAATTGCTGCCGTGTTGTCGTGTGCTCCCTTCTTTATTGCCAATCCAGGCTCAGTAACTTTTAAGTTGTCCATAGCATTTAAATAGTCTATTCTGCACCAAGGAAAACAACAACAAGGTGATTTGCCCTCCAACTTCCAGGCTCTGGTGAGATGTGACCATAGGGCCCAATTATAAAAGAGGCCCATGATGTTGACATTTCTGTTTATTCTTGTGGGTCTAAATTTTATAGCAGGTGCTGTCATTGCCTGGAGAGTACATGCTATCCGTACTCTTTCCCTCACTGTGCAATGCATTCTTTCTGTGGCACATGCCTAGTGGGTAGAGCACTAGCAGGGGACACAGGAGAGCTAGAGTCTATTCCTAGCTCTGGCACTGGCCTGCCGGGTGCCCCTTGCTAGCCACTTCCACCTTAAGGAGTAACTGGTGGTCCCGGTGGAGCTTTTCAGCTCTTTTCACTCATATCCAGAGCTCTCAGATTGCCTTTCCCTGTTTCCCGGAGCTCTACGGGCACATTATTAACCTTCCCGAGTATTTCCCATGCTCCAGCTTCCCACCTGAAGCGGAGGCTTGCTTTCCTGTGGTCTTTTGGCTCAAGCTCTTTATGGGGGCATCACCTCTTACTGTAGAGGAAAGCAAAGAAATTCCCTCCAGGGCTGGCAAGTATAATAATAGGCTTCTTTTGTCTCTTGACATTTCTGGGACAAAGCCCTGTAAAGGACAGGCTGCACAGGTAATGGGGGGAGGGGCTGACTGAGGGTGAATTCTGTGATTTTCAAACCTGGAGTACACGCTGCCTAACCATTTTCCACATCTTACTCCTCGCACAGTCTGGAGTCGGTCTAGGTGTTTTTGCAGCCATTCCTTCTTCTCCCTGCCTGCCGCTCACGTGCTCATCTTCTGGTACATCTCATTTTGGGCAAAGGATTTCATTCTGTGGCTGCCTTCCACAGCCTGAGACCTTCTCTGCCAGCATTTGGCTCTTTGTGGGTTCACCCGCTTTGTCTGGGGGACACCTGGTAGTTGCTAGCTTTTTCATTCTGTGCAGCTGCTTCAGAGGAGGGTGGAATATGCATGATACTCGAGCTATATGTGAGATGCCACCTTCCCCTGCTCTCAGCAAAGGAAAGACAGTGGAAAACATTAAGTGTGGCAAAATTTTCCCTATTTTGAAATAAAAAAGCTCTCCTTCATCCATTTAGAGAACTTGTATCTTCCGGAAGTATTCAAAGTAGTGCTTGCGTGGGACTTGAATGATTGTATCAATTTTGTGTTAGCCCTTCACACTAGGGTCAGTTTTGCTCTCTGAGAATAAGGAGGATATTTCCCCGTGCTTGATTTTCTACTTCTTCCATTACCTGATCACATTCGGTTCCTTCCTCTGTTTAGTTCGCTGATATTTTTTCTTCCAAATCACTTTCTGTTCTCCTCTAGGAGCAGTGCAGCTAGCTTGTGTGAGACCGTGGTCATCTGTGGGGAGATGCCTTTCCCTGACAGATGGAGATCAGTTTTCACATGCACTCACAATTACCACAGTTGGTTCCCCTTATACTTGTATCAAATCTTCTGCCACTACATGCTGTTGCTCAGCCAGGTGATAAATGCCAGACAGCTGTGCTAAAGAAAGATGAATCTACTCAATATCTAGTAAACAGACATTATGAAGAAATCTCTCATGCACCAGTTTTTCTGAATGGTGCCAGTTAATATAGAAGATGCATGCTGTGTGCGAGCAGTTTGTAATATGGATTGTGCAGCATAGCAGCAGTTTTGGGGCTCTGCCTGGTGATGTTTCTGAAACAGCTCTCTGTTGGCTGAACACCACATAGGCGCATGGCAAAATCCAATTTGGTTTTTCAGCAAAAGTATTGATGAAAACCATTGCAAAAGATGTGAAATTGTGTCAGTCAGAAGATCCTCTGTGCAGGGGGTAGGTCTGATTGTTACTGTCTCCACTTGCTGTTGTTTCGATCCCTGGTACAGTTTCTGTGCTCAGTTGCCTGAGAGATGCAGCAAAGGGGGCAAAGGGGGGGCTGGGGCTCCTGGCAATGCAAGAGCACCCCCAGGAATGCCCTCTGTTGCAGGACGGTGAGGAGCAGAGTGCTCTAGGCTGGCGTCAGCAGCCCTATGCTGCTGCTTCACGGGGGCAAGTCTCTCCCAAAGTGAGCCTAGGAGAGGCCCATGGCTCATGTTCAGCACACCTGTGCTAGCCAACCCCACCATGACTGGCTGTGCAGCGAGAGCCATGAAGCCATACAAGTGCAGTGTCGGCCACCTCAGCAGCCCCTTAGGCTGACTCCCTCAGCAAGGGGACAGAGTGAAAAGCAGCAGGTCCTCAGTTCATCACCTGCTCCAGCGTTGCCAAACTCACAGGGATGCATTGTGTGTGTATGGGGGGGGGGGAAGAGTTGAAGACCCCCCCTGTAGCTCCTGACTGGAGCTGGATGGCATAATGGCCAACACAAAGCTGCCCGCCCCCCAAAATTTTTTTTTCCTGAAATGACGACCTTATTTTAAATTATCCATCTTCCAAAACCAGGAGCATTTGAAGTCAAAGGGGGTGGGGGGGAGGGGAATTTATCTCCTCAGAGTTATTTTCCTCTGTAAGCGCACGTCTCTAACACGATCCCAAATTCTGTAGAACATTTAAACAATTGACACTGCAGGGTTTAACATTAGATGTTTATTCAGAATTTAAATTCTGGGTTCAGACTGTTAAGCAACATAATGAAGTGATTTAAAACCAGACACACACACCTTTCCTGCGTGATCCTGCTTTTGATAGACTACACTGCTGACACACATTTGGCGATTGCCAAGACTTGAAAGTGGTTGTTATTAACACATCACTATCTAATTAGGGATCTTCACAGGAGGCTGGGTGTTCACAGTCTTCCTTTTCTCTGCTGCTGACAGTGCTTGGATGAAAGTCACTTGGTGTTTTGTTAGGTGACAAGTGAAAATGAGTTTTGTGGCCAAACCACACTACTTGGCACAATTTATTGGACTCGGCAGCTCAAGAGGCATTGGCAGCACTGTGTGTTTTATGGGGCAGAGTGGCAGGGGGTGCTACACATCAAGATTGAGGTGCGTTGGCAGAGCAAAGGTGGGGAACCTTACCCAATATCTGAGAACACAAAGCTCGTGTTTTAATCAGTGTTTGCCTGGTCTTCCGCGCAGCTCGACACAAAATGTCTCTTTCTGAATATTTATTAGCATCCTGCCCAAAAGCTTCCGCTGCTGTTACATGTTCTATTACTCTGCCGCCAGAACAGATGCCACTGGCTAACAAACAAATCCCATTCCATTGCCACTGGCTATTATGAACTATCACTTAAGAAGTGCCAGAAAATTGCAGAGCACTTCATAAGCAGGAACCGAGACCTGGTCTCTGCCCCCAAACCATTTACAACCCACATTGAACAAGGCCAGGACCCAAAGGGAAGGGTGTGGAAAGGTTACTGGAGAAGAGGAAAAAGTAGGAAGTAGGTGCTAAAGGATCGGTTTGATAGAGCAGAGTGGAACTTATTAGCTACATGTGTGTGGGACCAGCATGATAAAAAACATGAAGTCAAGTGTGCATAAAACAAATCAGTTCTGCCTGTTACATAAAACTGTGCAAATGATCAAAAATGGAGACAGCATGGATGTATTCAAGCCAAAAAACATAATTCATGTCTTCATGGTTCCACTGGAAATTTGAGGTTCCTGCCATCATCCTGTCCTTGCTGCATCCCTTCCCCTCTCGTTCTTTGGCTTCCCTCTTGCTTGCTCAGCTGCCTAATACGTATCTAGCTTTGCTGGCTAAGACAAACCCACCTTTGCAAACCTTCTGTGAACCTACGATCGCAAAAGCAAACTCAAAGTAAAGTCTTTAAATGTTCACCACTGGTAAAGGGAGAGAGCTCTGAGTGGCTAAGAACCACATGCTCTGCCTGCAATTTCCCACAGCTCATTTACAAGCAAAGAGGAAACTGCATCTTTTGTCTGTCTCCTTACCATACAGTACTCTTTTCTCCCCTTTTGTGTAAGCTTGTCCAGAACCGAGCAAGCTGGTTGCCTTCAGTTACTCAAGACCATCCAAACTGGCTTTATCTTTCTTATTTCCTCCTCTAACTTGAACAGTTAATACCATCAAAATGAGACAAGGAGAGGATTTTCATTATAAAAGAAAAATTACAGGGAAAGGACAAGAGGAGATTGTTAAAACAGAGTTATTTAAATCTTCAAGTTTCACAAGCATTTACTCCCCCATCCCCCACTTTCTGCAAGTTTAAGAAAAGGTTACTAATGGTGGTCTTAGAATACAGAAAAGTTATTGCTAACAAGTCACACAATGTTAATGTGATCTATGCCATTAAATGCCAGCAATGCCCCTCTGCCAAACTGGACAGTCTCTACGGGAAAGAATTAATGGACACAAATCAGATATCCAAAAAGGCAACACAAAGAAACCTGTTGGAGAACACTTTAACCTTCCCCGGGCACTTATTAATGGATCTCAAAATCACCAGGTTGTTTCAGGCCAATTCTACAAGCCAAATACACAGGGAAGAGTTGGAACTTAACTTCATTTACAAGTTTGATTCTTATCAGAGAGTAATGAATTGGCAGCACACTACCTTCCACATCCTAATGACTTAACCAACCAAACAATGGGTACTTAAAGAGGTGAAAATTGTTCTTATCAACTTTTCTTGTAACTTGAACAATCTAATTCACTATTTTTTTAATTTTCCCTCTTTCTTCCCCTCCCTCACTTCCCTTACTTATTCTTGGCTCTAGATTTTTAATACTCCAGTCATCTGAAGATGTAGGTTGTGCCCATGAAAGCTCATGATACCATCTACATGTTTTATTAGTCTTTAAGATGCCCCTAGACCAGCGTTTCTTAAACTTTTTAACACCAAGGAACACCAAACAATTTTTTAATGGGGAACACCAAGGATTTTTTGTTGAGCAAAAAGGTCGGGGGGAAAGTTATTGAAAAAAGTCGCCTGCCCCTTTAAGGGCAGCCATTTTGAATTCTGTGCTGTTCTCCACAGCATACCTCCAACAGCCTTAAGAAACAATGTCCTAGACTATTCGTTGTTTCTTAAGTTTTTCCATTTATAGACTAACTCGGCTACTCCTCTGAAACATGTCACATCAGAGTTGAACCTCAATTGCATAATGTTTGTAGAAGTCTAGATTTTCATTCATATTTTATCCTTGGGCCTGAGCCACACCCCTTTATGAATCCAAGCCCTGCTCTGCCCTCCAAAAACACTTGGGAAACCAGATGAATCAGGGATTGGGAATAAGGGACACACTTTCATTTCTGAACTAACCATTTGGGCCGTCTGAGCCGATCTCAGCTTTTTAGTGGCTAGAAGTAACTGCCAACTGATGCCTGTTTGGCTCCTTACGTGAAATGACTTTGCAGGGCCAAGCATGTCATAGTTTTGTGTGTTTTGTATTTTTGCCAACATTATAAAAAAGCCATATACCTGTTTGTAACTGGTATTCTTCGAGCGGCGCAGTTCATGTCTTTTCCATATCAGGTGTGTGCTCGCCACAAGCACCAGTGCTAGAAGTTTTTACCTCAGCAGGATCTGTAGGGGAAGGGCTCTGGCATCTTCTGGAGCGATGCGCACATGCCGCGGTATAAGAGGCGCTGCTGGTCCCCGCCATCCTCAGTTCCTTCTTGCCATAAACTGCAAGAGTGGGGAAAGAGAGCGGGGTGAGACATAGACACCCTTGGCCGTTGGGGCACTGAGTGCTGAATCTCCATGGCAGAGGCCATGGTGCACCCCATGGCGTCCATCCCACCAGAAGCTGCCTGGAGGGCTGCTCTAGCAGACACCGTGCCCCCCTCAAAGATCACTCTGAACTCCTTACAGGAACCTTCGGGGGCGACTCCTCACATTCGGCCCTGGTCTGCCCCATTTTTACCCTAGCGGCCAAGGAGGGCTTGGTGGCCACCTACAGTTGCTAGGGGACGAATAAATCTTGTCCGAACAGGTCCCGCCTTCTAGTGTTTCTCCTGCGGCGGTGCCGCCTTGGCACGCTCTGCTCTGGGCTGACTGGCTCCGAGGGCGCGGCCCACGGGCGGGTACAAGCGCTGGCACTGGGGGGGGGCAGAGCCCAGCAGGCACCCCGGGGCCCCGCACCGAGCTCAAACCAGGCACGAGGCAGCGGCTCTCTGGGGGGGCGTGGGGCGCGTCACGGGGCGGCCTTGAAGACACGGCGGGAAACGAGGCAGCGCAGGGTCCCGAGCCGGGCGAAGCCCCAGCCAGGCCGCCTGGTGGCACGTCCCACGCTGACTGGCCACGGGCGTGGGGTGGCACGTGGGGGGGTCACGTGGAGGGTGGTCACATGACCAGTGCCCCTGTTCCCCCAGTCTCTGGCCGGGGCCCGGGGGCGGCTCTGGCTCAGCAGGGGCCTGGACCCCCGGCCGGGCCCA
>JANRFK010003836.1:5659892-5677101 GCA_030068395.1 Apalone spinifera | reverse complement strand
CCCCGCAGGCCCCCCCCCTGCAGGGCCCCGGCAGAGGGGCCTGGGGCGGCCTTGTGCACAGCAGGGTTCGGCTTCTAGCGGCTCCCTCCAGGCTCGGTCCCGGTTGCGGGTGGAGCAGGACGAGACTGGTCGAGCCCCCCGCGCTCATTACGGAAGAGCCGGGCTTGCCGCCTGTGCGCCGTCGGAACGACTGACAGCGCCGCAGCTAAATCAGTCCAACTCCGAATCTGTCCCAAAGACACTTTGCAGCTAACAAAAGTGCCTCCTGTTTCATTCGAGGCGAGAGGAAGATACGGTACCTTCAGGAATTTTTTGAATGGTATTATCTGTGCATCATACCAATGATCTTAAAATCTTCCAGCTGAGGATGCTCTCCTAGCTCCTTATAAATGGATCCAGTTATTAGCAAAGTTAATTACAGTTCTTTGATGCTGGCCTAAATGTGATTGGAGGACTGTTTGAGTTGAGAGAAACTTTCAGTTTTGTTATTAGCAACTGCTTCAAATTGAACATGTGTTTAAACCCCAACAGTAAAACAAGAAGGCTACGTCTACATTGGCGCGTTTTTGCGCCAAAGCTATGCAAATGAGGCTTAGCGTTAGAATATCGCTGAGCCTCATTTGCATAACTAATGATCCGCCATTTTCGCGGACCAGGCTCTTGCGCAAGACGGGGCTGTCTACACTGGCCCGTCTTGCGCAAGAGCCTGGTCCGCGAAAATGGCGGATCATTAGTTATGCAAATGAGGCTCAGCGATATTCTAACGCTAAGCCTCATTTGCATAGCTTTGGCGCAAAAACGCGCCAATGTAGACGTAGCCGAACAGTTCTGCATTATTTTAAGTATATTGACAAACCTTGGTAACCAAAAGCAACAGCTTTGGTTTACATAAGTACCTAAAAAAAGGAGCGATACATTAGTCCCTGTTTTAATTTGAACATGCAGTTGGAAATCTGTCCCTGTCTACAGCTATTCATGTCAAGCAGATCACTTTGTCAGTTTAAGCAGTACTTGATGCATTTCTTGAAGCTGTTTGTGACATTCTCTGGAATCCTGGTGCTAACAAATTCAATAATGCAAAATACCACAACTTTCTCCCAAAGCTTTTAGAAGTCCTGTTCTCTCTCCTCCTCCCCCCCCCCCCCCCCCCCCACTTTTCCCAGCTCACTTTTCCTTTCTGTCGTCTTCTTCCAGAGTCAATGCCTGTGTAGATGTAATCCTCTCCGGTGTGAAGCTCTTGCAGGCACTTGGTCTTGATCCTGGGAATGGGAAAGATCATGCTGTCTTGAGTTCCAGAAAGGATCTGAAAGAAGCCTTCATCCATTTCATGCAAAAGGGGGCAGCTGCTGAGCGCTTCTTCAGTGATGCGGAGGCCTTCAATCACATTGCACAAACAGCCTCAGAATACCCAGGGGCACAGGTGTGTTCTGTATTTTAGGATTAGATTCAGAAGGCTTATCTTGTGTACACTAGCAAACTGTATACCAGATTTTATGGCCCTTTTTATCCTTCAGAATGATAGTGCAAGAGATTTGGGAAACAAAAATTTACACTGCTGCTTTATTATAGTAATTAAAAAATAAACTTGACCACCGTATGTGAAGCTGCTAAGAAATCTAAACACTCAGCCAATGTACAGATGCTTTATTTGAAAATGTAATTCTTCTCTAACTCTGTTTATTTGGTAGGATCCTAAATCTCAGAATGTAGAGTCGTGTCTCCTTTCTGCACATTGTGGCCTTCCAAAATCTACATAGCATATACATTGGTTCTGATAGTTGGAATGGCTTTCACAAGAATTCTGTTGACTATATCCTAGGCAACAAATGAAATGCCTGCTTTTATTTTGGAGGGGCAGGGCTGATACCACAAAGAAAATTCTAACTTGTGTAAATGATACAGGTGGTGAGAAGGTGGATGCAAGAATAAAGAACTAGAAACATTTCCATAAATTTCAGCATCTCCATGATATAAGTCTTGGAAATGCACATCTCTCTGGCATTAGAGAGCACCAAAGAGAGTAGGCAGTCTTTCTAAAACACACACTTCCTAGTTCAATCATCTGTTATGATGTACACTGGGCCTTCTGGAGTTTTTTGCCATGAGCTAAGTTGGCACTTAGCATTAAGAAGGATAATTTCTCTAGATTGTTTGTGTGGAGTTCTCTAGATGCACTTCCAAACCAGGAAAAGTGCTGAATTCTTTTGCAGCTGACTTCTTAATCTAAGTTTTCATGATCTTCTGACTATAGCAACTTTGTCTTTCTGTTAGCTGTTTTGCACCTTGATGTCTGGGCCTGTGGTTTGATTTGTAACTGGAGTTTTCCTTTGTTATTATTACCTCTTTGCCTTCTGCTTTTCATTTTCTGTCACCCGTTTAAATTGCTATCCCTATCAAAAGCATAACATTCTCTGATCCTAACAATTGCTTGACATAGCGATGTAATAAAAGGTTAACTAATTAGCCTCCTCCTTACCTTCCCCCCTCCCCTTCACACTGGCCTCCCCTGCAGCAGGGCCAAAGCACAGCTTCCTCCCTGGGAGTGGGGCCAGCAGCAGGGAGGCTTCGCTGTGGGCTGTGCAGTATAAACCTTACACTGCAGCACCCACAGCACGTGTAACTGTTATGATTTTTACATTTGCAACCGCATTTTTACATCCCTAGTTTGAACACTATTGTGATACTGTGGATAGTCCATTTTAGGGTCTTCCCTGAGCTGTGAAACCTAGAGCACCATTTGGGATTTCCTCATCTCAAGAAGCTTTACAGGCTTTGCTTTCTTTATACAGGGCTTATTGTGCACAGGTAGCAGGCTCAGGGAATGTTCAGATGAAGCCCAAGTAGAAGACAATCTGTTTATGTCTCCATCGGGCCCATTTGTGTAGAGAGGATAATTTCTCTAGATTGTCTGTGTAGAGTTGTTGGGTTCACTGGACTGTCAAGCCTCTGTGTAAATTGTTCAGTCCTCTTTTATTTCATTTTCTTCTGGTCTCTGGCTTTCCGCCTCTCTTTATCTTAAAACTAGTCCTCATAATTCCTGTGGCTTTTGACCAACTCACTGATTTCTACACTTCAAGGTGGTGAGAAGTTGAAGATGAAAGAAAAACAAGCTTTACCTCATATTCTGGTTTTGGGTGCTTTGTGGGTCTGGTCTTGTACATGTTCACAGTGACTGGACTATACATTTCTTATATCTTGTGGTGCAGTTGGTAATGAATTTACCTGAAGATCCCCATATCTGGCAAAATGGTATCAACAGAAACAGTTAATCATAATAGCTCAGTAAATCCTGCTTTATTTTTCAGTTACTTGGAGTTCTGGCATCAGCTTAGCTTATGATGTCTATCAGATTCTCTCTCATTTGTGAACTTTGCCCTTGAGCTTGATAAATCTTTTTATATCTTAAAATGATGGTTTGCCCAGCTCACCAATAAGGATAGAACGTACCCTGCCTCCACCCCCAAACTAAGAACAACAAATTATATGGACAACATTTGGTAATGTTTATGGGGTGAACAAACTGAAATGTATAGCCCAGTGGGCTACTGGAAGACTAATACTGGCTAATAACGACCTGGGACAAGAACTACTAAATTTGGAAAAAACCGTTTTGGGACAGAAAACTGGAATTATTCTGACACAGTCCCATCCAAAGTACATTATTAACTGTGTTCTGACAGAGTTATTGCAGATATGTAGAACTCAGTCTATAAAACTGCTAAAGCACATGTGTGTGATCCTGTTTTAAAATGATCTCTTACAGCTCTATGTGGGAGGAAATGCTGCCCTAATTGGTCAGAAACTTGCAACAAATCCAAACTTGAAAGTAAGTGTCTCAACTTTGTCAACAGGCTCCAAATATCTGGTTTGTTAGAGAGTATTATGCACTATACACACATCCCACCTCCTGCCCCCACCATTCCCTCTAACCAAACTGGTAAGTAAATCTTGGAATAGTTCACGGAATGACTTTACCGTGAGAAAAGTCTGAAGAGTGCTACTTAACATGAGTACAGAGAAAATGCTGAAATGCTGCAGATTTTGCTTATATGGGACATGCCACTGCATCTTGTTTGTATTGTTTGTTTCTAGATACTTCTTTGTGGTCCAGTTGGTCCTAAACTCCATGAACTACTTGATGATAATGTAATTGTCCCACCAGAATCTATGCAGGAAACGGATGAATTCCACCTTATCTTGGAGTATCAAGCAGGTACTTTGAATATTGCAGAGAATTGAACATGAGGGGGTAAAAGTTATTAGGTCTAGTCCATTGGCAGATACTCATTGCAGCTCAATCAAGGAAACATTTAGGATTTCCACAGGTTTGGTTTGACCCATCAACTCAAAACTAACAAACAAAAAATCCCCTCCCTAACTCGCTGTAGTTGTTTCATTAATCTTTGGGATTTCTTTCTGGTGTAAATTTAACCCCAGCTATGCAGATTCCAGAATTGGAGTGGTGGTGACAAGAGGAGAGAACCAAACTATAAAATGAGCTAGAGTAGAGAAGGCAAGGAAAAATGGTCCCATACTAAAAGTCTTACTCTACATTGAGAGAGGAAGTGGTGGGAATGGAACCAGCCAGCCATATTCATTGCATCAAAGCAGGCGAGTCTTCTTGTCTTTTCATATTGTCTTAATTTTATTTTTTATACAAGCAAGTTCTACATCTGCTATAAGGATGTGTGGGATTGTTCAGAAGAGATGGTCCTAAGATGGTTTCCTTATAAAATAGTTCACATAAGAGCATGAAACCCACTGCAGTAACAGTACCTTTCCCATTGTGTGTGAGCCCCCATGAATGAGAGGATTGTACGTAGTCATTTGGGAGACCTGGCCATGGCAGTAAGTGGCACTGTTCTCCTGGAACGGACGCCCCACAGTGATGACTGTCCTAGAGAGTGCCACCTTCTAGGCCATGTAAAATCAAACTATTGACCCTTAGTTGTCACTACATCATCTGGTAAATATGCTGGTCAAATCCCAACTATGGTTCCAGTTGAAGCTATTCTTTACTTCCTAAAAACTGTTGTATATTTTAGCTGATATAGAATAGCTGCCATATTCCGTCCCTGAGGTTTGTGTCAATGATGGGTGATCCCTCTACAGTCTGTAAATTGTTTTAGGGTCTTTCTGGATGGAAGGGCCTGTTCCAAAAATCCTTGTCTGTACCTAATTATTGACATTGCCCATTCTCATTAAGTTTCCCCCCCTTTCTAGCTTGTTGAATATCCCAATGGTAGGTGGTAGCCACTTGCATAGAACTGGACATCTAGCAACCTGTAAACAGGTCTTCTGACAGAGGAGAACACCAATCCAGAGCTTCCTTATCTTTTAGACTGTCTTTAGCTTTGGAAATATTCTCAGGAACTGATGCTGTACCTGCCTATTAAGTTGAAGTGGCTTAGGCTTTCCAGAAGTAGATCTGACACAGAAGTCTGTTGTAGGATACCAACAGGTGGGACACAATTGTCCTGTTTTTTCCCCAAACTGACATTTAAAAAACCAAAACCTGCACATTGTGGTGGTGAAATATCGAAGGTGATAGATGCCTTAAGCAAAACTCAACAGTGTTTCTGGCTTTATAATTTATTTTTAAGCTTTCTGCAAGTCAGTAAACTTCAGAAGAACTGTGTAAATTATCTGTATTGGCAGCTGTCACTGTCAGAGCTAATCTGGTAGCTCCATCTGTCCTGTGAGCTGTGGTAGCCTGCTAGGTGAATAAACATCTTAAACTGGTTTGAAACTCTTCCTTTGAATTCTGGCCCCTCTACATGCTGTATCCTGCTCCAGTAGTGCTATTGTATCAGATTTCACTCAGTGCTGTATCTCTCTATGTCCCATAAGCTGGGGGATGTAATTAGTCTCACCATTGCCCTCAAACAGTATTAGCTTAGCAGGTTTGATGAGAAGTGTGTATCCTAAGTGAAGTCTACAGGTATAATTACAAGACACCTGCACTTCTATGTTCATGTTAAAGCAGACTGATAGCCTTCCCTGAGTACAAAAAGAAGGTGACAAATAGTCTGAACTCTTCCTGCATGTGGCTAACTGTAATACAAGGACTAAAAATACTTGGCTTTCTTTTGCATAGCGGCAATGAACAAGACGAGTGACAGCAGTCTTTTCCAAACAGAAACTGAACAGGAGTTTCATAGGTATCTGAAATGCTGCATGTGTGGTTAACAAGTTTATTCTGTGCCATAGCAGCAGGTTCCGGAATGACCCCAATACTTACAAAAGCCCCGGCTAATGAAATGGTCTTGTCCTTCCCTTTGGATTGCATTCTGTCTAAATGCAGAGCTTGCTGCTTCAAAGCTGCCTTCCTCCAGAACTCTTCATAATGGCTAGTTCACCCCAGCTGACATGTCTTTGTCTCAGCCAATGGACAACATGCTGTTTGCTGTGTGTAGAGCTTGTTGGAAGCATGTCTGAAGTACACGTTCCATGTGGGTGATGGGCACCCTTGTTCGGTGTGAGATGCACAGTTCCCCTGTGTGAATCAATTGAGCTATGACTGTTGTGTCTCCCACAGACTTAACATACTACACTGTGAAGCTCTTTAAACATCCCTGATGTGCAACTTGAGTTAAATCCAGTGTTGTTGGATAGATGTCAGTATGAAAACAGCTAACCAGATATGGATTTCATTCTCTAATAGTCTGGAAGAGATGAGCCAGTATGCTCACTCGCTTGACTCACAGGCCTGGAGGTTCTCTCCCCGATTACCCGAGAAATGCCCCTGCTTGGGCAATTTTCAGACTGATCTTTCCTCCCCTCAGAGTGCAAGTAGCCATACAAGTAATGCGTTTCGTCTCTCCCTGCATTCCCTGCCCCTTCAGGCTGCCTCACCACTGGGCCTGCCACAACCCATTCACAATTGGTGTATGGATTTTTTTGTGTACTCTAGTATTGCGGTTGTATCGGTAGACAGCTGGGAATTAGTGAACATTTGACCAGTTAGATTGTGGCTTGTCTAATCTGTGTCCCTATTAGACTTTTAACACTGATTTACCCATTTTTTCCTTAATTCAGTGTCCGGAGGTACCCAGTGGGGATGGGTGGGACCATTTTGTGTATATTTAGGCCTGAGTAGGATACACAGCTCAAGTACCCAGCATTGGTACCCACTCTGTGTAGCCAGGCCTAGAAGGAGCCATATAGCTCTGGTGCTGAGATTATCCTTTAGTTATTTGGGTTAATTGTTTTATTGTTGATTGGGGGATTTTTTCTAGGTGAAGAATGGGGACAGTTGAAAGCTCCCAATGCCAACCGCTTTATCTTCTCCCATGATCTGTCAAATGGAGCCATGAATATGCTGGAGGTGTTTGTGTCCAGCCTGGATGAGTTTCAGCCAGACCTTGTAGTGCTCTCAGGGCTTCACATGATGGAAGGGCAGAGCCAGGAAATGCGAGAGAAGAGACTTCTGGAGGTAAGAACAAGAGTCGTCTCCCTAATTCCTGCCCCAGTAAACACTGCAGCACAGGGGGTTGACTTCTTAAGATTTCAGCATTCTATTAAGGGATGTCTTTGTTCAACTTGCTTGCTGTCCTTCCTGCTATTGCGGGCCAAAGACTTGAACTCTGAATCTCTACGTTCAGCTAACATCAGGAACTCTAGTCTTGTGAATTGGCTGAGATCCTTGAACACTGACATTACTGTTGGTTGGAGCCAGTGAAGTCTTCCTAGAAGAATCAGCCACACTGTGGTGGCTAGACTGTGGTGGACCTTTCTAGTTATTGGAGCTGAATGCAGTGTTCTATCCCACATTGGCTGCAGCGGAGACCCTGCTGTTCTGTAGGGAGTAACTATGTCGAGTAATCCAGAAGGGATTCCTTCCTTTTTGAAGCAGAAGCAGTTGCACCAAGCCTCTCATGTGAGAGTTGCTCCTTATCATATGGCTGACTGTCTCCTGATTTAGTGTGTTCTCTTGTGCTTCAGGAACAAGCATTTCATGGTTACGGCTGGAAAGTCTTCTGCATTTGTCCGTTAGACAAATATGGAATTGGGTCTAGATCAGTGGTTCCCAACCTGTGGTCTGTGGACCCCTGGTGGTCCACAACAGTACTGCAGGGGGTCGGAGGGATGTTTTAAATGTTTGGATCAGATCCATTGCAGTGGGCTTGATCCTTACTGTTCTTTTCCTTTCCCTTACTTTTTTCCCCTCTCCTCTCCTCCGGGAGTGGAGGAGGCTCTGTGAAATGTTAATACGTTGTAAAGGCGCCCATACACTTGAAAGTGTTGGGAACCACTGGTCTAGATTATGGTCCAACGCTATTGTCATGCTCTGAGATTCTGAAAGTTAGAGCCTGCTCCTTTTCCGTCCTCTGAGCAACATCGTCCCTTTGCCAACTAGATCGTTTAGAAATCTGACTGCACCCAGAGGTGAGCAGATAAGGGTGCGTGGGTTGGAACCCACGAGCTGTTTCATTCTGTTTCTTAAAGATGTCTTGCCTTTCCTTGTGCAGGCTGTGACCTCTATCTCTGATATCCCCACCGATATCCCCATACACCTGGAATTGGCTAGTATGACTGACCAGGATTTCATGAGCAAGATTATGCATCAGGTAATTAAACTGACAGGAGCAGCAAACAAACTGACTGGTGGGTGGTAAGTGGAATTGGGATTGGGCTTCCCTCTTCTGAGAGCAGCGAGTATCTTAGCTCTATAGCCTGCAGAGCCATTTTGTACTCATACTCCAGCCAGGGTCACTGCTCTGCTGAGGTTTTCACACTCAGCACACCTTAGTTCTCTCTGATTTTGGAAGGCACTTCCGATTTTTAAACAAAGAGTATCATCGGCATGGAAGCATGTTGTCTGGAATGGTGGCTGAAGCATCAAGAGGTATTTGAATGTGTAGCATATGTGGTATGTAAATACAATGAAAGCTTTGTTATCTACCACTCATTGGGAATGGGGGTTGCTAGTTAATTGAATTTGCCAGATGACAAGACTTACTGCTCTACTCCTACCCCCATCTGCAGATCTGTCTCCCAGTAGCCCAAGGCAGGCTGAGGGGGAAGGAGGCATCTACTGATAACGTCAGCCTGCAGTGCTGCAGTGTCAGTTAACAAAGATTTGTGATTAACAAAAGATTTCACTGTAACTTACAGTGCTGACTACAACATGCCATGTGAACACCTGTTCTCACTTTCAGGTGACATTGTAAATAAGCAGTTAGCAGCGGGCAGAACAAGAAGTAGGACTGAGTAGACTTACAGGCTCTAAAGTTTTACATTGTTTTGTTTTTGAGTGCAGTAATATAACAAATCTACATTTACAGCTTACGCTTACCTCTAAAGAGATTGCACTTCAGTATTTGGATACAGTGAACTGAAAAATACTATTTCTTGTATCATCTTTAAAGTACACATATTTGTAAAACTAAAGTAAGCACTGTACACTTTGTATTTCGTAATTGAAATCAAGAGTGAAAATATAGAAAAAATCCGCAAATATTGAATATATTTCTGTTGGTATTGTTCAACAGTGCGATTAATCACGATTAATTTGAGTTAATTGCATGAGTTAAGTATGATTAATCAACAGCCCTTGTACAATAGGGTGCTCGTGCAGAGAGAGATCCTTCAATCTTCCCAAAAAATCAAAGTCATTTCCTCCCTCGTGCATATAGTCCATTACCCTGAGGCAGGGATAGGCAATAATTTTTGCCAGGGGGCCACTTCAAAATTTTTTGTAGCCCTGGACCACCCCGGACCGTGATTGGCCAGACCTTTGCCCCCCCCCCCCCTTCCCACTAGGCACCCATGCCCTGGAAGAGGTTTGGCATGCTCCCCCAACCCCCCTCAAGGACTGGGGGCAGGGGAACATGGGAAGTCTCCTGCCCTGCGAGGAGACATGGCACTTTGAAGTGCCTGTGGGCTACTCGCAGGGCCGGGGCAGGGCAAAGGAAGCTTCATGCAGCTCCCCTGCCCCCAGACCCTGATTGGCCTGGTGGCAGGGGAGCACGTGAAGCCTCCCCCCTCTGCCCTACAAGCAGCGCGTGCTGCTTCAATGCTCCTGGCAAGGCGGACGGAGGTTTCGCACGCTGTCTGGCCCCCAGGCCCTAATTGGCCTGGGGGCGGGGGAGCATCAGGACCTCTGCAGGCCGGATCCGGCCTGAGGAGGCCCTTTTGCCCACCCCTGCCCTATGTACTGTGGCAACATAATAGAGCACTGGGAAATGTGATTCTACCTCCACATTCACTCTTTCTGTTAGCAGGTCTTCCCCCTGGTGAACTCTGTTGGGCTAAATGAACAAGAGCTGCTGTTCCTCACCCAGTCGGCCTCTGGTCCTCATGCCTCCCTGGCTTCCTGGAATGATGTTCCAGACGTGGGCATCGTCAGCGACATCCTGTTCTGGATCCTGAAGAAGCATGGCAGGACCATGGACAAGGCATCGAACCTCACCCGGATCCACTTCCACACACTGGCCTATCACATTCTGGCTACTGTGGATGGGTACTGGGGAAACCAGGTAGCAGCTGTGGCTTCAGGAGCCAGAGTGGCAGGGACACAGGCTTGTGCGACTGAAACCATTGACACTGACAGAGTCTTTCTTAAAGCTCCCTTGGAATTCGTGACATCCCGTACCGAGGCCCCCTCCAGAATCTCCTTCAGCCCAGATGATCCAGTGGTTCAGTGGCACAGAGAGGGAATCTCATTCCATTTCACCCCCGTTTTGGTGTGTAAGGATCCCATCCGAACTGTGGGACTTGGAGATGCTATTTCAGCTGAAGGACTCCTGTATTCAGAACTCTACCCTCAGTAGAGATGCCTTTTTCTCCAGGAATATAGTTGTCTGAGAAATATGGTGTTCTCAGCAGGATTTCAGACAGTGCAGTCGGAGGATGGGGGGTGTAATATGGGATATTAAACACTCTCTGGATATTATCTGAGAAGAGCCAAAGAATAATACATTCCAGCCACTTGGCATTGACTTGAGTTTCTCATTTTAATATAAAAGCTGTAGAATTTTAATTCAAAGACTGCCTTTTTGTTTTTGTCTTAAGCTGTCACGAGGAGGGAACCTGATACCAAAATCCCTATTTGGAACAGAGTTGCTGATTGCTAACTTAAGCCAGTCTTGTCTGTAGTGCTTGAAAACAAGGCAGCCAGACAGAATTTCATGCCTATGAATCCCAGGGAGTACCCAGCAGTTCTCAGCCCTGTCTTGCTTCTGATAATGCAAGAGCCTTTAGTTTTGCTTTATCTCCTAGCAGCATATTGTGACATTGCAAGAACAACCCTCCACTGGTTCCGTAGTGTGATCCTATTACTTCTTGACAAAATTACCGCTCAATCTCAGTGCCCATGCATGGGAGGGAGCCAGAGTAACAGTGCTGAAATGAGAGGTACCATACGTACGTCCTCCACACACAGAGCTGGAGAGAGCTTTCCTGGGCTCCCTGTGAGTTGTGCTCGTATCTGTGGTCTGCGTAGCTGCGGCTATACACATAGGATCCTTTTCAATTTCTTGGTAGGTCAGAGTAAAGATACTCAAGGCCTGTCTTTTAGGAGATCGCTTATTTGCTTGTTTACCTTAAAATGAGCCTCAAATCTAAATGTAACTTAGCTGCACAGAAATCGTCCTGTTTTAGCTAGTGAGACTCCCCATTTCTGCTTTCTGGCTGGTGTATGCTCATGTCAGCTTCCTCCTTGAGTTTATACATAGACTATTGCTGATGAAGACTTGATTTATTTTTATGCTAGTGCTATAATTTTCTTGGACATGCTTATCTTTGGTTCAGAGGGGGTAGGTGGTCTCTATGGAGAGAGAAGTTATTACTAATTTAAGGTAGCTGAGCTGACCTGACCTATCCTCCTGTCCTTCACACAAGAAATACTAGGAAGAAGCCTTCTGATTGGCAGTATATTTGGTGCGTGTAGCAGAGTTAATTATGATTTGTGTTTCAGTATATAATTCCACTGCTTGTGGCAACCTTGTAAATGACAAGAACAGAGCATGCACGTCTTACTGTGAGAACAAGAACTGCCTTGTACTGTAGAATATATTTAGCGTACAGTTTTTTAATTAAATATGTTGTTTGCCATTTTTCTCTTGGTAGTGTCTCAATAGCATTGTACTAAGGCTTTCTGTGCTTCCCCTTGAGAATTAGCTGAAGCCAGCCTACACTGTACAGAAGCAAAATGCAAGTCAGTGTTGATTGAAAACTCAATATGACATAGTTTCTTTCTCCTGCTACAGGTATGTAAGACTCACAACTAGGGATGTAAAATCCTGCCTAAGTGGTTAACCAATTAAGTGGGAGGCGCTCCCTGGGCTGGAGCAGCCTCCCGCCACAGCCGGGTTGAAGCAGCCCCTGCTTGCAGTCCCCCAGGCTAGCCACAGACAGTGGCTGCTCCATATGCCCAAAGCAGCCCCTCTGTGCTGGGCCCCACAGGGCTCCAGCTCCCACTGGTTAACCGGTTAACCTTTCACATCCCTACTCGCAAGTGCACATGTTTTGCGTTCAGGAACGGATTTCTTAAGTTTCAAAATGATGGACTTCCAAAATGTTTGTAAAGGTACAAACAATGGTTCTACCAAGTTGCTACAAAACTTGCTGGGTGATGTCTGAGGAGACTATGCTGAGGAGAGGATTTTTTTTAGTTGCCATGTGCATGAAAAGTGAATGCTGCAGTCAGAAGCATTTTCTTAAGGGAAAACAGCGTGCGCATGCCTCTGCTGAACGTGTCCAAGGATTGGGTAGCGTTCTACTCTTATGAACTGCAAGCTGTTCAGCCTGGCCATGCATTCCTCTCCATCAGTTAGGCCTACCGCAATCATCACCAAGAAAACCAGAATATAGTACAAGGCAGCAGGGCACCTATTAGAGCCAAGTCTGTAAAAGCATCCCTGCCCTGTAAGGGGACCAGATGGAATGTCTTAAAGTGAATCTACCGGAGAGAATTGGCTGCAGTCACCATCAGTTGAATCTGGCAGCGCAAACCTCTCCCCACATATTGTCAAACTAGCAGAAGGTGGCTGATGCTAGTTTATTCTCATGCTAGTATTGCTATTTGTGGAATTTTCCAGTAGGGAAAACCAGAGAACTGATGTAATCTGGACTTATGGGTCACACACGCATTTAAAATCAGAAGAGCAGTGCCCGACGGGGCTGTGTGAGGTGTACATAGGAGCTGTTGCATGCCTTCCTGCTGCCACACAAAATGTTCACCAGTAACTACTGTTGGCTTGTGGATTCAGAGCAAATCCAGAATGCTGGAAAACACTGTCTGAGGTGAGTCTGTGCATATGGTGAGATAAAATGATCATGATGGTCCTTTCTGGCTTTTAGGTCTGAAACTTTCTGCAACACCATGGCAAGAGAGAGGAACCAGGGCTGTAGTGTGCATCCTCTAGTTCCTTTGCTATCCAAACGCCTCCTCCAGTGAATTGTATCTTGGGTTTCAAAGGGACAGCACTTTACCATTTTGGGGGAAAAGACCAATTTTCTTCTTGGAGCCATTTTAACAGGTCTGAGGTACCTGCCATTAGGATAAATGTACATTATTGCGCAACCTTTGTGAACATGGATGCCAAGCACAAACTCACTAGCACCGCCAAAGACAATGCATCCTGCCAGTTTGGGAATTACTCCTTTGTTTATGGAGTAAGAGGGTTGGATTAGATCTCCTGAGGTCTCTTCCAACCCTAATAATCTGATTCTGTGACTTTAAGGGCCACATGAAGGTGCGTAGCAGCATCACTGAACTTACTTTTCTTCCGGGGTCTCAGATCTTTCCCTGAGGTGGGAAAGCTGACTAGGCCCACTATCTTGCCTAGGCCCTTCTTTTAAAAGAAGGTCCTGAAATTGTCCTATCATTTACCTTGGCCTGTCTCACCTCTCAGCAGACTGCATGGGCTGCTGCACCCTGCTTAGCCACAGTTGTGGAGATTCCAAATGTGTCTACAGACACCTGTGGCCTTTTGTAAAACTTGATGTGAAGCCAGCTGCAGCGCGTGGGGTTCTTTTCTCTCTCAAGAAGGTTATTGTCTAAATAGTTTGCTTGAGGTATAGGCTGCTGCTTCTGGCATGTGCAACACTGACATTCAATAGAGTATAGGAAACAAAAGGCACGTCCTATGCTGGACTGCGAAATCCACTGGTGAGAGCTCTGCTCTGCCTTGTTGATTTACATGCTGTAATTTGGTGTTGAACTTTCAGGAACAACTGCGTAATTGTGCCACCAGCAGTTTTCCAATCACTTTCTGAAACATGATGAAGTGGCAAGTGGGAACAGACTCGAGAGTGGCGAAACCAAAGCATAACCCAGTCTGGTTACATAAGTAACTTGTACCAATTCCTGCTTAGCTGGGGGAAGACCACTGTCCATGTGTAGCTGTCCCATTGGTTCTTTGCAGTAATCGTGAGATGTCTGGCATAGGTGCTAGTATTCACAGATAGAGCGAATTCTTTTAAAGTAGTGCTGTCAAGTACTTCTGGCCTAAAGCCAAGCTAATGGAGGGGGTGCTTTTATTTTTAAGACTACAGGTGTCTGCTCACCAGCTAATATAATACAGGGCTGTTAGACTATGTCTAACAGGAAATGCATGCTTGCAGTTGTATTCCATTGCGATACTGCACCATTATCAGCAACAAGAAATGGCTGAGGAAGACAGAGGAAGTGGTGCTTCTCAAAGCATAGTCACTGCCTTTATTTTCCTTCGCACGGGGTTGTAAACAGTCTGAGACTGTTTACAACCCTGTCTTTCACCAGCCAGGTTACAACAAAGGACTGTATTGGAATGACAGAGGTGAGGCAAGCGACAGGTGCTGGATTACTTTCTGCCTTCTCTACCCTTTAAGAATAATAGGACGTACCACACACCAGGGGCTTGGCAGAACTTGGCTGTTTTGTGAGACTGATTTTAATTTAAAGCTTTTTTAGATTATCAATATAAATTTTCATTGTGGGAAATTATTGGGGAGTGAGACTGTAATTTAATGACAACATTACTCTTGAGATTCAAAAAGTTAGTTCCTGAATGGCACTAATAGAAGCAACGCAACATGTTTCATACAAATCAAGATGGAAGTCTAAGATTCTCAAGCAGCACTGGTCTTCCTTGGGCTATCTAAATTTAGATGAGCTGGAACTATTTTTTCATGGGTTTGTGTGTGCACAGTGAAATCAGGTTTTACTGATGTGTACAAATGAGACACTAATCCCTTCCAAGCCTAAATACGTACAGAGGGAGAAGGGTAGTGGGAACATTATCAAAGTGAGAAACACTGTAACAAATGGATGGTGATATAAAGATCATTTCCTGAGCATGTAGGGGGGAAATTGCTATCTTTATCCATGTTGTTGAGTCCTGTTGTGCCAACGGTATCCCTCACAGAATGCTTTAAGGAGTGAAGGGGAAAGGAGGCCAATACACTCCAGCCCAGCTCCCGAAACCCTGTTTTATGCATTAAACTTTTCTTTCAGCCAAACTTGGTTGCTTCAAGCACCATGCAGCACACTGCGCCTTGCTTCCTTGGCTGAGGACACGGCTGTTTAAGGAAACTTTTTCCCACAATAGATGAAGGCTGATCACAGGGAATTGTGGGATGTCAGACTGCTGGGGGGTTGGGTACCTAGGAGCCTAGAAGGGGCAGGTTTCTGGGGACAGGGCAAGTAGTGGTATATCTTCTTGGGTCTGCAGATCAAACATTGTGGTCCTCATGAGCCACACCTCGTTGTGAAGCTGTCAGCAGGGCCTCAGCTGCTGCAAGCAACAAAGTGCATCTAACCTATTTCATAACAGGCTACAAACAGCCCTCACAGTCCTGCCCCTCCCCCTGCTTCCACAGGCATGCCTCAGGGCAAGATTATCAGTGCAACCAAAGAGGTCATTACTAGGGCAACCAGTACTTAGGGAAGGGGGGAGAAGCGGCAGTCTTCCTGTTCCAGCAGCTCACCCTCCCATGGGCATTGGAAGTCATCTTTCCATGGGCTCGTTGCCTATTTTGGGCTCAAACAAGTGGCTGCCTCCTCCCTAGTCTGAAAGGGGTACAAAGCAGCACCTTGCCAAGCAGGGTTAAAGCAACTTTGTTAAGCTCACTGAGTTAATAATCCTACTGCTAATGCTGAAGGGACTGCACAGAGGTTCAAAGGGGAGGCTGAAGCAAACTGTTTATTAAAGTCTCTCTATAGAAGCAAAGAGCGCTCCTTGCCCAGAAAAATCAATCCTCATGCACCCCATGGAAATGGCAGTGCCCTGCAGCATGACTATTTCAAAATAAAACGTCAACTAACAAAGTATCTACATCAAACTGATCTTTCTAGGAAGTCGCTTCCCATTTCACCTACCATTTCTCTTGTCTAAGCTCTCCAGGAAAGGAACTCTGCTTTGTAGAGTATCTAGCCCAGGGGCCTTGATCCAGGGGGATGCAGCTAGCAGCATCTGTAATACAAAGTAACTGCCAAACCAGTTACCTTGTTGTGAGGAAGTGAAAACTGGTTTAAACAGGACAATTCAGTTAGGGAAAAAAAAAGAATCTGTAGCTATTCCATTAGTGTGTTTAATAGATCAAGATCTTGTCAGCCATTTGTCTGCTAACCCCTCCTCCCCAATACATGAACTTTGGTTCCTTATTGCATTAATAACCTTAGAGTTGCATTCATGTCATTTTGCACAATCGCTAATCAAAGTACAATGGGGCTTTCCAATACCACTGCTGGACCCTTGCCTCAGCTGCACCAGGCATTCACTGACTAGGTTTGACTCTGGTAACCTTAACTGTCCTCTAGCGCAGTCTGATTAGTTACTGTCAGCTACGCAGAACAGCACTGATGCCACACTAGGGTTGCCCCTAATACAGCTACAGTTAGGGCTTGTAAATGACATGTAGGTTAGCTGCCTGACAGGGTGGCAGCTCCAGGTACAGAAAACCCATGGAACACACAGTAGACTCGTCCACCATCAGTCAGCGTGCTAACGGGGGATGCAGGAGGGGCATTGCAAGCAGTGATCGCACTCACTGGGGGTGAGGAAGTTGAGGACTACACAGATCCCCATCCCGACAGTTTGGCAGCGGGTCCACTTTGGGTTGAAAGAGCAGCTCTCCTGGCTGCTGTGTAACGCAGGGCAGGGCAGCTAGAAGATACAAACAGTAGGTGAAGGGCAGAGAAACTGGCTTAGCTGTTAGTTCAACTAGTCTCAGTGGCTGTGTCTAGACTGGCATGATTTTCCGCAAATACTTTTAACGGAAA
>JANRFK010003836.1:5620624-5643722 GCA_030068395.1 Apalone spinifera | reverse complement strand
TCAGGGTGGAAGCTCTCCCGCAGGGCCTCCTGGATACTGACAGTCCCCAGATGGCAGCCTGCAGAAAGTGCAGCCAGGTTCGCAGCTCTGGCTCCATGTTGCAGAGTGCTGTGGTGTCCCAAGTGAGGGCAACCGGAGCACCCAGAGACAAAATGCTTTGCTGTCCCTCACTGAGGTAGACAAGCAAGCAAGGAAACCTGAGAACTGGCTGTCCAGGGGGGGTCCCTTTAAGCACAGGCCTCAGACAGTAGCCCCACACAGTAAGTCCTGACCTGGTGCCCTGCTGGAACGGGTTCCGGCCAGCCTTAAATGCGATTCAGAGTCCACTGTGTGTAGATGCGTTATTTCAAAATAACTAAGATATTTTGAAGTAACACTGTAGTGTAGACATACCCTGAGAGTCTGGGCCAGCCAGGGGTGTTTAACCGCAGTGCAGATATACCCTCACTGCGCAACACTAAATGGTGTTAAACAAGGTTCAGAGTTTGCTACACAAAAACCTCAGGCCTGCTCAGTGCCACAGCAAACACTACATTAAAACCCTGGGTAACCTTTCAGTAGAGACCTAAGAGGAGGGAAACCAGGTAGGCATGATCTCCACAGTCCTTGAGGTATGTCCGCAGGCCTTGTGTGTCTCCCTTTTGTTCCTTTTCTCAATAGTCATTAGCATTGGGACATTTTATAAAACTTCCGCTCACTTCTTAGCATTGAGCTCACAATTAGGGTAGACTTCTCACAGCAGATCAAACATTTGAAAGAAGAAAGAAACTAACCTGACGCGATCCCCTTATCAGTAAAACTGCAGAAAAGAGAATCAGGCTTCTAGTAATGTTGTAAGGCCTGTCTACATGGAGGAGTAATGCCCAGCAAGGAGGTGAATTCTAAAGCATGTGAATTCTGTTGCACACTAAGAGTGTGTCTACACAGCACCTTTACCTCGAAATAAGCGACGCAATTTGTGCTACACAAACTGTGTCGCTTATTTCGAGGAGATTTCAAAATAAAGCACTATTCCGAAACGTCCCTTAACCCTCACGCAATGAGGTTTACAGGGACATCAGAATAGCGAGCCCGTGACATTTCGCTGTAACGGGCTTGCTCTTAAGACGTGGAATAGCTCCGCAGTGTAGACGTAGCCTATCAGGCCTGTGTACACTCTGCTGGTGCACACTAAAACTCCCTGAATGTGTGAAGTTTAGTGCACATCAGCGATGGGCAAGAGAGGGTCTGCAGGCCAGATCCAGCCCGCCAAGTCGTTTGATACTGCCTGTGGCCACCCTGCTGTTCCCTTGTCCCCAGGCTAATCAAGGCCTGGGGGCAGGGAAGCACACAAAGTCTCCTCCCCCTGCCAAGGGTGTGCAGCATTGGAGGGAACCACCAGCTATTCAAAACAGCTGGCGGTTCCCTCTAGCTGTGTGCCCCTGGCAGGACAGGGTAGGGGAGAGGGGAAGGGGGTTGAAAGACTTTGCACGTTCCCATGCCCCCAAGCCAATCAGGGCCTGAGGGTGTGGGAGCATGCCAAGTCTCCCCCTCCCAGCCCCCCAAGGCCCCGCCCCTTTGGGGCAGCCCACAACCTCTTCCAAAATTTGTGAAGTGGCCCCCCTGCAAAAATGATTGCTCACCTCTGGTCTACATGGACTAGCTAGTGCACATCACATTGGTGCGCACTGCCACCCCATGCAGACATGCTCTCAGTGATGCTCTTTGGACAAGACAAGCACTCGAATTACCTTGTTGAAATGCTTCAGGTACATGGAGCACACGCCCAGGTTGTGGCAGATCTCCTACACGTAAAGGAAAAAGCTGTGTAAGGGTGAATTGACACTGGCTAATCAGAAAGAGACTAGTACCAGTTATTGCTTTGGCTAGGAAGCTCCGTGGGCTTTGCAGTTCAAAGAACGCCCAGCACTTCAACCATTGTGATAACCTATTTGGCTTGATGCTCAGCATCAAGAAGCGCACATCCCAGGGGGAAGGCCTGTGTAAAGGAATCTGCACTTGGCTGACACTGCACTGGATTACCAGGGGGTTGTATGAAGCCATCATGTGTGACCCCTATTAGGCCAAGAGCCCTAGCCTGGGATAAACCCCATGGTGCCAGGGATAGGTGTGAAATGTTGGTCCAACGGAGCCCAAATTTGAGAGTTATCCCCAGCTGACCAGAATACAGGCCCTCGAACAGAGAGGCTGGGATTCTTTCAGCACCCTAACCATTATGGTGGCCCCTAGGAAGCATTTACACCCATCCAGGTCACTGTTGAGTCTGAACACACACGAGACATGCTGCCTTTTCCCATTCTGGGGGATGGGAGGAGCAATTCCAGGCAGCCAAGCACCCCCACAAGTTTCCTTCTTTCTCCACTAAATGTATCACGTTACCAGTGTGAAAACTCTTTATATTCGCTACATAGATCTTTAGCAGGGAAAAAGCCGTCTAGGAAATACTTGACTCTCCTATCCCGACAGAATGCCCTTCTCCACACACAACCCTTCCCTTGTGAAGAATGGTAAAGACACAAAGTGCAACTCAAGGCTGGGTAGACGTGGCAGGGGGCTTCCATACAAAGCAAGTGAAAGCATCAACTCCGATTCCAGCACTGATACCTGGGTTATGGAGATCCTTGCCAATGCCTGCCAGACGGGGTATCACAGAATCCCAGATTTGGAAGAGACCTCAGGAGTCATCGAGTCCAGTCCCCTGTCCAAGGCAGGACCAAGCCCAGCCAGGGTTTTGTCCAGCTGAGACTTAAAAATCTCTAGGGATGGAGATTCCACCCCCTCCCTAGGGAACCCATCCCAGTGCTTCTTCACCCTCCTAGTGAAATAGTTTTCCTAATATCCAATCTAGACCTCCCCCATGGGCTTATGGGTAGTAAACCATAGGGTTAAAGCCACACCCCAGCACATGCCACAGGCTTTGTGGTAGGTCTACACTGCAGTCAAGTGGTGTATCTGCAGCACTTGGAAACATAGTCAAAGTAGTTTTAATCTAGCTAGATCAAAGCGAGCCTGAGGAACTATAGCAGTGAAGCTGTGGCAGCATGGGCCACTGCATAGGCCAGCCTCATCAGCTTGGAACCCTGGCTGCATACTTGAACAGCTGCTGTCCCTACTGCCATGGCATCACTGCTACTGGTGTATGAGCCAGCGAGCCCACAGATAGCAGAGCTGGGTCTACACGTGTTGCAGTCACACGTCCGATTGCAGCGCAGCCATGTGCTCAGAAAGAGCAGGGTTGAAAGGCCTTCCCTTTGATAAGAGCACAGCTGGGGACAGTGCCTGGCCCAAATATTTTCCAGGTTAAAATGGAGATCTGCAAGCTCAAAAACGTTTCACAAACTACTAATGGATTTGCCAAATTGTTTCAGTGGAAGAAACCCAAACAATATTTTTTTTTTAAATACCAGAACATTTTAATTTTTTGGTTGGAAACAACTTTCATGTAAAATGTCCCTTGTTTTTATTTTAAAACAATCAAAAAGGTTTTGAAATAGTCCAAGTCAAAATGTTTTGTTTACAATGAAACCCTGCAATTCTGTCAAAATGAAACATCTTGTTCGACCCAAAATTATTCATTTACTTTTTAAACACACTTTCTAGTTCATCAAAAACACACAGGCACTTCTGTTTTTTATTTGACCTAAAACTAGGTGTAATTTTTCAGAATGGCCAGTGACTGAATGTCCGTCGCTTGCAGAGCCCCCAGTAAAAACTGGACCGGTCAGCACAGAGTGGGTGGAAGAAGAGATGGTGGTGCCAAATACACACACATATTGGGCCTGAATTAGAGATGTGCTGAGCACCTAATGGTAGGGAGCTGCAGGTGCTTGAGCCTCCAGGAATCAAGCCCAATATGCTTTGTTTTATAAGCATGAGGATGATCAATGACTTGCAGCACGAGAGCCCATGAGCAGAAACAGCACTTCCCTAGCAGGCTGTTCTCACTGAGCTGTGAGCCAACACCTCTCTTCCCACAGCCTCACTTTATACTCATTGCTCTTGGCAGATCTTTTCTTTCAGCTCGTCTCCTGCTTGGGCAGGTTTTATTTATTACTAGTGCTGTAACAGTGGTCTCCATTTTGCAAAGACAGACAATACTCAGCACAGCCCCTGGGCTATTTGGGGACCACTGGAACAAGGTACCTCGGGCTGGAGAGGTGCTTCCCACATCTACCCTTGAAGAGTACTGTACATGGCTACACAGGATTTGGTTGGAAGGCTGATGTTCTGCAGAATACAAACATGCTGTAAGGGTCTATGTTTAACTGGGCCCCAAGAAAAAATTCTAGTGAGCGCCAATTAGTAATGCAAAAGGTGCCATATTTACCCAATCCTTCTGGTTGAGTTTAGCTGCTTCATTGTACACTTCAATAGCTGCTTTGTGCTTCCCCAACAGAAACCTGTGAAAGAGTTTCAATTTTTTACTTCTCTCTGCCCTTTCAGTGTGAGGTCATGCTGCTTCGGCAACACCTGCCAGCAAGGAGGACTTGATTTACAAATCCCATAGGTCTGCATATCACTTTGCAGTCTCCCAATGACAGCGCTGTCCCAAGGAGGCTGCAAGCTAAGGAGGAGGAGGAGCAGGATCTCTCTGCTCAATGCTGATCTCCAGCAAACCAGAAGAGTGCAGCTGAGAGAAGCGAGGGCTCTCTTCACAGGCCTCTGCAATATTCCCTTTGACCCAGAGAGAACAGCTCCTACTTAGTTTGCAGAGCTGGCCTAGCTCCCAAAGAGACAGGTGCCCCCCCCACACACACCCAATCACAGATACAACCCTGCACAGCACACCTGCACTAATAGCCCACGAGTTGACCATCAGCATTACTGGCTCCCAAGCAGTACAAATACCATGAAGAGAAAAATTGTGGAAGAGCATCAGTGATTACAGTTAGGAAGATGCATGGATTCTAGCTGAACTGAGAGCTCTCAGCTCTGCAAACCAATCCACGGGCTGATGGGGAGGAAACAAGCGTGGGATCAAATCAGTATTAACTTTGCCCCGGAACAAAAGCAAAGCTTGCCCTGTGCTGCGGAGCGGAGGAACTGAGCGACACTCACAGAGACCGCGCCACCTGCTTGAGATTGTCAGCACTCAGAGGGTTCAGAATGGAACAGGTCTGAAAAAGTTCGAGAGATTCTTGAATCTTCCCTTCTAAGCGAAATATCAAAGCTGCAAGGCAAATCACACAGGCAAATTAGTCCATCCCCCCATGGGGAAGACAAGCTGCAGCGTTGGCAGGCCTGGACTGCACAGGAGGATAGATGGACCATTCAGTTGTTCCCTCGTGACAGCAAGTTAACCAGAAACTCAGATCTGAGCGGGCTGAGGGGCAGCGCTGACCGAACTAAATGCACACGGGACTGTTTGCTCAGAGGCTTAAAGCCATGTTAAGAGGGAAGGGAGCCCTACGTCTTCATTACCAGAACGTCTGAAATTCCCTTTGCCCCCGAAATGTTCCCGTGTGCTGCAATGTGAATTCTGCAGCTCACCCCCCTGCCTGCCAGCCCGACACAGGAAGCCTCAGCTTGCAGGGCCATTTTCCTTTACAAAACAAATCTTTCTTTTCATCTCTTCTGCAGCACAGATTGTGGGACTCTAAAGAACTGGGGGGGAGGGGCTGAGACAGTGCTTTTCCTTTTCATTAACACTGCCAGGCAATTAATTAGCATTGGTTATGTTCGGAGTCTGACTGTGTAAGCAAACACAGCAGCCCCTGCGTACTGATCAATGCCATACAACGGCATCCTTAAAGGAAACCATAGCCAGTTAGAGAACATGGCTCTAGCAAGCAACATATTTTGCGTGACACAGTCAAACGCACAGGGCCACGTATAACCAGAGCCAAGCATCAGCCGTTCCAAAAAGATCTGAAGATAACAGGTCACTATGAAACACTCATGTACTCACAAGAACCAATCCTCATCTGTTCATTACAGTGATAACCCCGCCTTTCAAAATCACACTAGGCAAGTTTCAGATGTAACCGCAAATCTGTGCGCTCAAACAGCATCAGAAGTCATCTTAGAGTTCACAGCTGGTATTTATATTTGTTGGGGATTTCTTTAAAACTGGGAATTGCACTGAAAACCCGAAGTAACTGAAGAGGACAGATTATTTTCAAAGTCTTCATCTGACATACCTTGAACATAGACTGCATATTCACACATTCCCTGGGTCTCGTGGAGTTGTTCTTTGATAGCAATCTGAAACAATGAAATTAATATGTTATCAAACAGAGTATCTATAGGATAGCTGAACAGGATTACCTTATATTAACTGAACAAATAATAATAGTTTACAAAAAACTATAAAACCTTTCAGATATTAGTATGTCAGTAAAGAGAAACTGTACATTTAAGGTGCTGTTTATTTCAGCCTGGCTAAATATCCAGTCCTAATTTAGTTGGAAAACATGTTTTCTAGGTACTGCGATTGACTGAACTACACTCCACCAGTCTCAGAACACAAAGGCACAATACCATTAATCTTTAATTGACCCTGAATTTAACAACCCACATTTGAGAACAGACACCATACAGTGCCTTACTGCACTGCACTTGCGGATTTCCTTCCACTTACAGATCTGGCAAAGGTGACACACGCATGGAACTTCTGCATGTGATATGTTACAACAACAACGTCCACACAATCAGAAGTTGTGTTCTGAACTGCTCTGTAAAATGACTTCTGAAATAAATTATTTCCCCTAAGGACATTAGTGGCTAGCTTGATAACTGTTTAACCAATAAACGATTGCTTATCAGTTAATGGTCCTGGTTAACCACAACAACTACACCCACCATCCCCATTCCCCTGCCACGGTCTCTGCATTTAAAACTCAGACCGGCAGGCTGGCTCAGTCGCAGCCCGCTGATCCACGTTTTAAATGAAGAGCATGGAGGGGAGCCATCTGCCACCCCGTGCTGCTGCCTCTGATACAGAGGCAGCAGCGAGGAGTGGCAGGCAGAAGCTGGTCCAGCCCGAGCTCCCCACAGACAGAAGCTGCTCCAACATCCCACACGCTCCCATCAGCTTCCCTTACTCCTTGCAGGAGGAGGAGTACAGGACACTGATGGGGGCTGCCCTCAGCATTCAATTTAGAGGTCTATATAGACCCACTAAATCGAATGCTAGAAAAGCAACCTCTGGAATGCTGATTTTCTTGTAAGCATAGACATGCCCAGAGTGAGTTCCCTGTCATCCAAGAAATTCTCCAACAAAGATAAGGGAAGCCAAGACACCCCTGACATTTCTGAAGCAGGAGTAGCAAAAAAAACAATTCAAATGCCAATTCCCCTCCTCATAGCCTTTTGCAGTTCCCCTTTAATGACTTGTGTTCATCTTGTCTAGAGAACATACTGTTTAGAGGACTTGCTATACTCTGTCTGCTCTGCGTTACAGTCCTGCACCACTAAACAGTTCCAACCTACTCCCCAAACGCAAGAGATATCAAAAGGGTGCAACATGTCATGTGTAAAGTAAATAACCTTCAATCAAGCAAAGCTAAGACCTTCTCTCACTCTCTGATGGGAAATGTTTGCTTAGCTGTTGCCTCTATGAGATGATCAGCACTATGGAATAGGGTTATAATAATCTGGGAAACCCCATTTTTCATTAGAAAAAAATGGAAGCCTGTACTCCTTTGATATTTGAGTTTTAAAAGGCTATAAGGAAAAACAACTGGGGAAAAAAACACACACTTCAGAGTAACTTTTAGGATTGCTTTACCTGTATTTTCTGTAAAATTCCCAAAACGAATGTTGTTGGGACCCGTACTGCTCTCTACCTGACTAATTTGGAAGGTATCATTTTCCTCCTTAGTTTATAACTAGAAACCTTAATCAAACGTGTTTACCAAGCTCAGATTTCCTATAGTAAATACAAATCTGGCTTAGGAACAGCTCTTACCTTACACGCATCATAATCTTTGCGGATATAATGCAGGTGTATCAGCCAGTTCCTTCTCTCCAAGATTGGCAGCTCAGGCACTGTGTGGAACACATTGGCAGAACACACACAACGTTCAGAAATGATCCAGCAGAGAACAGGCAATATTAGGCAACAGGTAACCAGATGCTCCAATAATATTTGGTTTTAGAGGTTGTGTCTTATATACATAACTATTCTACCCCCACTCTAAAAAAAGTGTCCCCGTGTTTCACATGCTCTCCGGTCACCCTACAAACATCGAGTCAGCCAACTTCTCCTTGGTAAGGAAAGTCTCTACACGCAGGACAGTCTAAACTAGCACTGCACCAGGAGCGCAACTAGTTTCTTGACTCCAAGCCTGGAGTCTGCATGTCAGTGTGAGAAACCAGGAGTTCCAATGCATGGACAGAACATACGGTTCAGTGACTAGCCTAAACAAGCCTCTTTCACTGAAAATCCACACAGCAGCACATCAGAGCAGCTTGCTGCCTTTGTACACGTTGCGACAAACAGAGTAGTTAGTCTGTAACTCAGTTGTGTTAGTCTGTAACTGCAAAAACCATGAGGAGTCCTTTGGCACCTTAAAGACTAACAGTTTTATTTGGAGCTTCAGGGGGTAGCCGAGTCTGTTGTTTTTTTCTATAACAGACTAATGGTCTGGTAGCACTTTATAGACTAACAAAACATGTAGATGGTATCATGAGCTTTTGTGGGCACAGCCCACTTCTTCAGATGACCGGATTTATTTGGGCATCAGCTTTCGTGGGGAAAAAAAAAAATCACTTTGTCATATGACACACTGGTTTTGTATACATTGTAGTTTATGACCAGCAATGGTTTGTCGGGTTCGGGGCTTCCATAGATACAAAGGCAGCTTGGGGAATTTACATGAGACACGCTGTGAATAATTTAAACTAACTCGGCTAACCTCTGAAGCTCCAAATAAATCTGTTAGTCTTTAAGGTGTCAAATTTAGTTCTGTGAAACAGTGCACGGTTACAAAATGTCACACCTTTGTGGCATATGGTGAAGGCACTGGTGAAAAATCTCTATGATGTAGTGAAAAAGAAAGAGAAATATGCTCTAGTACATCCATGGTAAGGCGCCTGCAGCAGCCAAGACAAGTCACAAATGGGTACTGCTTAGTTGTCTAGGCTCATGTTGGGTTTAACCCACTCCCAGGCATTTCTTTCAGACTTGAAATATATTCTTTGTTACTCATGTCTGCAGTTCAGATGCTGGTAGCCCAGAGGTAACCATAGCAACTGGCAAAAAAGCTAAATGTTTGCAAGTCAATAGAATGAGAGAATAGAAGCAAAGCTAGGCAAAGACTGTTGCTGCAGCAGCCAGGAGGAGAGAACATTTGGGCACCTTCCTCTCTGCCCCCCCCCCCCCCCCATGGAATGCAGACCCCACTATACAATCAAACAGAGGCGGATCCCTGGCTTTAACAATTACAGACAAATAAGAAACTGTCACCAGCTTCCAGCACGGGTCAAGATAAGCGAGGAGAATGAGGAAATGCAGTGGAGAGAGTCCTGGCAGGAGATCCAGGTTTTATCATCATCTCAAAACTGTTAACTGGACTAATGTAATTAGCTAATTTACTTTTAACTTTAGGAATTGCAGCAACCAGTACGCATGCATTCTGCACAGCCCCAGTTGCAGTCTTCCACAGCTCACCGTTACAAAGTGAAGCAGAGTACTCAAAAAATGCCTCCCACCCCATCTTAGCTGACAAGTTCCTCTGTGTTACAAACACCACTTTGAAGAACTTCTATAGAGGCCTATTGCCTCTATATAAATCCATGGTACACCCACTTCTTGACTAGTGCAAGCAGATGTGATCACCTCATCTCAGAAAAGCTATCTTGGCATTGGAAAATGTTCAAAAAAGGGCAATAAAAATAATGAGGTTTTCCATTTTTCCAAACAGATAACAGAGCTAATTTTCTCTCAAAGGTATTTTGATAAAGAGCCCAGTAGTACAGTAGATAAAAAACTAAAAAGTAAGCATCTTGATTAGATTCATTTTCACAGCTAACATACACAGATCTTCCAAGTGCAAGGGGTCACTGTTCATTTTCTGAAGAAAGAGATAATTTACAGATACAAGCGGAGAGGCTATAAATCCCTAGCTATGTAAGTGTCCCTAACAACAAAGCAAAGGCATATGGCAATGGTTTCTTTTATTTCCCAAAACTCTTCCCCAGGGATTACTGGTTCAATAGTCAGACATTCTTCTACACTGATGATTACTCCCAGTACATCTGAACTAGAGTGAGCTGGGCTGGCAACAGCATTGTGTCATCTACACACAGAGAGACTTTGTAATAGCCTGACTAGCAGGGTTTGACCAGACAAACCCTCTGGGGTTGCAGCGAGAGGTCAAAGAGCAGAGATAAGAGAGGACCCCGTATCTCACCCCTCTAACGAGTTTGAAAAAACCTAATCAGGGACTATTTATTATGGCAGCCCACGGGAGACCTCTACCTGGCATACTATGGATTTGGAATCCCATCCTAATTAGAGCCCGAAACACATGCTCTCACTTGACCTGATCTCATGGTCTTCTCAGCAGTGAGAAAAACTACTGAATGTGGCTGGGCCCTTGCCAGGTTAGTGGAGCACATTTATCAACCTGCTCACACTGGTTCATTCCAGCCGGACATAAAACAGACTGCTCTCTCTGAAGCAACTTGGTCAAGACCCAGGTCAGAGCTCACCAGAATTTCCATCTCTGTGTTAAGGAGAGAGACTGCTCCATGCCTTCCACCCTAATCTTCGGTACGTCTCTCTTATGGGATCATTCAGCGAATCAGGCAGCAAGTCTGGCGTCAATGTATGCTCAAATAGGGCGGTCTACAGTCTCTGCCGTGGCTTGATGGAATCCAAAGGGGAATCTGTCCAGATTTACTGCTCTCCTGATGGTCAGTGATTGATTGCACAGCCCACTTCCACCTATGTGATTTTTCTTTCTGACAGTGCCCCTTTAAGGAACTAACTGCCGTGGAAGACACAGACTGAACAATAAGCTCTCCAGGACTGCGTGTCTTTGCAGCATTGTCATCTCTCTTCATTTTGCTTGCCTTATAGGTTTTTCTCCAAGGACTGAAAACAGAATTCATACTTTTGTGAAAACCTCCATATGAAATTAAATTTATTTGTGATTCTTCATATTGTGTAACTGTAGCACATTCATATGCAAGGCATTAAAAAAAAAACTCTTCAATGTTATTAAAGGCTTATGAAGCCATTGGAGTGTTCGAGCGAGAGATCTTGAAAGACTCCAAGACAAGGAATGAGATACCAAGAGAAATGATTCCCAGACCAGCAATCATTCTCTAGGAGAGGGTGCCAGATGGAGAAAGAATGGCTCTATACTGTGAAGAGGGGTAGAGTACACAGGCTTTCACTTGCCCCCACATTTTTCCCTACCATGCTCCATTTCACTCTCCCCTCCAAATAAGTTATGAAAGCCAAGCCTTAGTGGAGTGAGACCAAACTGGGAGGAAGGCCATGAACTACCACAAGAGGCAAGTAAACAGGAGTCAAAAGGAGATGAGGTAAAGAGGAAGACATTAAAAGATGGGGACCAAACACCAAATTCTCACAAAACCCCAGAATGCAGACTCCGTGGAGAGCTCTGGAGACAGTACAAACATAGAAGAACTTCATTTCAGAATCAGGATTGCTTATCAAATGTACTGTTTGTATGCAGAAGCACCAGCACTAAAGTTGGAATGTGGCAGCGTTCTGAAATTTGAGAGACGCGCCAATGCCTTATAGCAATAATTATCATTTCTTAATCTACTGGAGCAAGACAACTGGGACTATGGGACATTCCAAATTCACACCTCTTGCCTTCATTGCCATGTTTACTTAAATCCTGCAGGAGAAGAGACTTGCAAACATCTGTACATGTCTCCTCCTTACTTCAGCTTCCAAATCTGAGAGTGCAGTCAATTAAAATAGAATTGTAAAATAATAGTGATAACAATGTTAACTTTCTCTAAAAAATACTTGTTAACATAAAATAATAAGGTACAAAATCAAATAGATACAATGAACTCCTCAGAACATCCAGTGGATTCCCCTCTCACCAGAAAAGCCTTCAACCACTGAAGGGGGATTCCAAAGAGGATGGAGAGAGGCTGTTCTCAGTGGTGGTACATGACAGAATGAGGAGCAATGGTCTTAAGTTGCAGTGGGGAAGGTCTAGGTTGGATATTAGGGAAAAAAACTTTCAGTAGGAGGGTGGTGAAGCTCTGGAACGGGCTACCTAGGGTTGTGATGGAATCTCCATCCTCAGAGATTTTTAAGGGCCATCTTGATAAAGCCCTGGTTGGAATGATTTCGTTGGTGTCGTTCCAGCTTCGAGCAGGGAGTTGGACTAAATGGCTTCCTGAGGTCTCCTCCAACCTTTATCTTCTATGACAAGATGGTGGACAGAAAATATTCTTGAACTCTAATACTGAGATTGTCATTTCATTAGTAACATTAGTATTAGCATTAGTAACAAACTACTGCTTTGCAGATGGTAAATGTTATGGGAATTCCTGCTGGGAAGGTAATCAGATGGTTTTAAACAGAGATTCTGCTTCTTACCAAAATGTTTATATTCAAGCTACAATGAGATAGTAAAAGCTTTAATAGAAAACCAACGCAAAAACATTGCCTTTGATGTACACCGACCCATATTTGGGGTTGAGGACATCATAATAAAAGGCACAGTCTTAAGAAACTCATTAATGCTGTTAGAAAAGTCTCTCAAAATATAAAAACACTAAACAGGAAATGTTAGATATTGCGCTCCACAGACTGAGTATATTTATATTTGCATATAAATTATATACACAAGGAATATACAAATGCATACCCATGAAAAGACAAAGATTGTTTTAAACTTTTCTGTTCCCCAAGCTGTAACCATTCTCTCTCGGTTCATTTCCCCCTTCTTTTTATTTTGCAAACTGAAGCCAGAGTAGCTTTAAATCAAGCAATAAACCTATATGATATTTAGTTATTTACAGTCAGCTGAGGTTAATAAAACTTGTCATATAAAACTCTGATGTTAGTAAGAAAACCATAATTCAGACCTGCGATCTCACTATCATATTAATAGCTTCACTTTACACAGAAAACTGAAATGAAACTAAAAAATAATTAAAACAGTTTCAAGCAAAAAGCAAACATTCCTGACTCCACACCTCCCCCTAGTGGAAGATCAGCCTAAGTTAAACAAGAGCTTTCTGTTACTGTAAAATTGCATCCTCAGACTTCTTCAGTAAATTCAATAGAAAAATTACAAATTTCTATTGTTAGGGTACTTTGCATAGTTAACAAGGTATTAGCGCAAAGTTAAATAGCCTGTGTCTCATTTAAGACAATTACAACAACTCTAATTTACTTCAGATAAAAATGTTTTTCTCTGTAATTTGCAAACAGTTCCATTAATTATTTTAAAGGAACATTTGGCAACAAATAGTGTTTACATTTCACCTATTGAAGGTGAATAGGGAGAATCTAAAAATAAACAACTTAGGGCCACTTGACATTCACAGTTGCCATAGCCAGCATTCAGTAACTAAAGAGTTAAACCCAGGTCGCTAGGAAATGTTGGCAGGGAGCCAGAAGAACCAATGGGAAGAGAGTATTGAGAGCTGCATTGAAAGGAAACCTGCCCACTGTTTTTCTTTTGGGAGAGTTTTAAACCAGGAGCTGGGGGGAGGGGGAGATGAATTGAAACTGGCAGGGATACCCATGCCCAGAAATGGACTGGACCTTGAAGCTACAGCTACCTATGCGACAGGAAATGTTTTTAGTTAGATGCGATCAAGTTAATTTCTTGGTTTTGTTGTTTGGTTAAACTGCTCTGTGCTGAGTCCATGTGCCACACCTCCCCCCCCCTAAACTGTATTTAAAGCTGAATCCCAGGGAAGCAATTCTCTGTGTTTTGTTTTCTTTGTTGCTCTATAACATCCAGCAAACAAGTCTGCTTACCAAGTGTATCTTTTTGTTTTGTTAATAAAATCACCTTTTTTAAGACTATGATCTGATTCTTGTGTCCTGGAAGGTACAGGAGATCTGTGTGTGCATGCCTCAGACTAAGAGGTCAGCTAGCAGAGATTACAGGTGTGGTAAAAGAGCTTGGGGTGCCCCTCTAGAAGAAGTTCCCATGTGATTTCTTCCTGGGTCCAAGGAGGAAGGGCTTTTTGCCCCACTTGGGTGGTGGCAGCTACCTCCCAAGATCAAGCAATCTGTGACCTCAGGAGTTTTTAAGCAGAAGCCTATAGAGGCAGGGTATTTTTACTTTCTGCACCCCCACTTTCTGCACTTGAAATGTCAGAATGGAGAACAGCCTTGACACGGGGAGAACCAGAAAAAGAAAGCAGCACAGAAGTCAAAGCAGAAGCTAATGAGAAGGAAGGTATGAATAATAGTGCGGAAAGCAGCAGAGAGGTCAAGGGCGAGGATGGAGAAGAGGCTCCGTGAGGCGACCAGGAAGAAATGACAAGAAATGTAGGTGAGAGCAGTTTCGACAGAGTGGCAAGCAGGACAGGCAGATGGGGGAGTCCAGGACGGAGAGCGACAAGGGAATTTGAGTTAGCAGTTAGCAAGTTTGACGAGCTCTGGATTATGGAAGGCCATGTGAGAAACGGTGTAGTGTTTTTTGACAAACAAAATGGTGGCATTGAAAGAGAACAGGTAAATCCATAGGAAATAAACTCTGCATAGTCTGTAAATCACAGACACTAAGATGGAACTGGACAGCGAGGTACTCTCCTAGGGAAGCTACCTATTCTTTTTCAGAATTATTTTTGCAATACTGATTCCAAAACTCATTAGCTATAAAATCTTGCCTGAAGAGTAGTCTGAAATGGGGACGACTATATGCAATTACACCAGCAAAGGGAGACATCTTGCCCACTCAGAGAGGGCAGTTTTCACTACCAGCTTACGATGAGACATTTATTGTAAAAAAGAAAGCTTTGTGTGATTATGGAAGTGGCACAGGTTGTACAATGAGATCAGCATGAAGGTCTAAGTGGTGTAGTTTTGAATACTAGTATCAATGATAATTATGTTAACACCACAGCCCACAGAAGAGAGAGACACTCTCTCTCAAGAAACACCTATAATTTTGAAAAGATATTAATAAACTGGTTATGAATGTTGTATTATAATTGCAAAAGTACTGGATTTGATCAGTATTGCAGAAGTTTCCAGTCTAATTCCCTGTTCCTTTTCAGAAAGATTCATCCTCCGGCCTGCAATCTCCTGTGTCTGATCTCTGCTGAAAGGTCTTTTGCATGTGGTGGACTGAGGTAAACCCAATAAGCCGTTTCCCAGTCATAAAAAAGGAAATACTGAAGCACATACTGAGAAGGAGGAGGCACGGTAATTCAATAATGACATTTTTGAAACATCACAGCTCATACGTAACCAACCTCCAGAGGGAAGGTGTAACCGTCAGGCCTGGCAGAGATGCCTATAACTTTAATGTGCCTAACACTTTCCATTATAAAACTCAGTGCCAAACCAGTTCAAAATTTCCACATCACATGTCGGTCTCAGGCTGACCTTTTGCCTGTGCAACCTTTTCCCCTCCTCGTTGTGTGTCTGCATTATGATACAGTCTTTAATTGCATGATTACATATATTTCCACCTCCCTCATTTCCCTCCACCCCCAGGATATCTGGCCCATTCAGTACACAAAACAGATGGGGCTCAGGCAAATAAATCAGGACTGTGCAGTGAATATAAGTTGTTTACAAGTCCCCTGCCTCACTGGTTGCAGAAACTGGAAGGTATGTATGAATGGCACAGGAAACTGCAGAAAGAGAAACTATGGTTTCTTTTAAGACACTCCAGTACTATCCTAGAGAACTGAATACGACCCCTGATTTGCCACAGAATTTTTGTCTGATGCTAGGCAAGAGAGCTCTGCTAGGAACATATAGGCTAAGTCTACACTCGCAGCTTCTTACGCCAGAAATATGCAAATGAGGCTAAGCGTGAAATATCATCAAGCCTCATTTGCATACCTAATGAACCTCCATTTTTGCAGAAGAGGCTGTTACGCCAGAAAGAGCTGTCTACACTGCCCCTTCTTAAGCAACAAAAACCCTCTTGCACAATGCCCTTATTCCTGAAAATACAGCCTCTCTCCGACTTACGAACCGGTTACGGACCAAGCAATTGGTCGTAACTCGGTTCGTTCGTAAGTCGGACCCCATTGAGTTACACACGACTGCGCTGTTCGTAAGTGCGGATCGCGTTCGTAACTCGGGGTCCGCCCTTTACAACAGCTTTGGTTGTAACTACAAATGGTCGTAGGTCAACCATTCGCAACTCGGGGACCAGCTGTAATCAGCATAGCAGCATCGCACAAGAGAGATTTTCTTGCGCTAGAAGGGGCTGTGTAGACAGCTCCTTCTGGCACAAGAGCCTCTTCTGCAAAAATGGCACCTCATTAGGTATGCAAATGAGGCTCTGCACTATTCCACACAGCCTCATTTGCATATTTCTGGCACAAGAAGCCGCGAGTGTAGACATAGCCATAAAGTGCTATAAAAATACTAAGTATCTGAAAAATCAAACCATAAGCATCTTAAGTTGAGCACCCAAATTAAAGGACACTTGATAATTCTGTCATCCATTTCTCTGTACCACAGCTCCCCTTTGTAAACTGATGATAACGCCACTCAGCCTAACAGGGGTCTTATGAAGATGAATTCTTTAATGTGTATAAAGGTCTCAGATGCCTCAGTGATTAACTCCATACAAAAGCCCATGACAAAATTAATAATTCCATATTCAACACAGGATTTAGATGGTATAAGGCAAACAAGGCTGCAGTCAGGATTACAACTCTGTACTTCCTGATTTGCAGTTCCATGCTGAAACCACTAAGCAACACTAATCTCAGTAGAAAAAGAAATGATGCCATATTTTTTAGAAGTAATGCTTGATCATGTAATTACAGATTTTAATGTACTTGCACAAGAGCACAGACTAAAGGTGTATTGGCACATTAACACACTGACATTCTTTGACTTTTAAGTGCTTTAGGTTACAATCACAATTTTTTGTGCATTTAAATCTATGATAAAACCTACATATTCACCGTAGTCAGGAAAATGCAATACATTCTATACAGTCAATACTTTCTAGATAAGAAATATTCTACCGGGGAAAAAATAATATAAATCTCTATTCCATACGGTAACATCTACATCAGAAGTGGAAGCCAGGTGCACACTTTCAATATCAAGGTGAAAAGAGTATTTCATGTGTATTATACCTGAAGTATTTATTCATAATTTAAATTATTTCCCACTCCTGGATTATTAGGTCAGGATGAGCCAAAATCTTATTTCATTGCAATGCTCACAAAATTGGATAGTAATCTGGATGATGCCAATAGTGAGCTCTTGTAGAGCACTTTTCATCACCGGTTCTCAAGGTACCTTTCAAAAGGTGGTCAGTATCATTATCTCCACTTTACTGATGGGGAAACTGCAGCACAGAACAAAAATGTGACTTGTCCAATGGCAGAGCCAATCATGTGAGCAGGCCAATGGCAGAGCCAGGAACTGAACCCAGGTCTCCTGAGTTCTCATTCCCTACCTCAAGATCTTCTGTTTTGCAGTGGCATTTCTTTCTAATATTTCTTCTAAGTTCTTGTCTGTTTAGCATGCTTTAAAACCATGAACTTAATTCAGAGTGGTGGTTTTTATCTGGAGTTTTCAAGCAGAGTGTCACACTCAGAACATCAAAGACAGCTTTGAATTTGACTCAATTAATGGATTTATATTAATTTGAAAGTATTAGGAGTTCAGAAATGATAAGCTCTGCAATGCACAAAATCAAGTTATCCAAGTACTAAACTGTTAGTGATATTCACCATGTTTGATCCTTTAGCACATTTCCAAAAGCACAAGAGATTCTCATCTGTTGATTGCCAGCACAGGGAGTACCTGGAGAGAAAGTCAGGTGCATCCCAAGTACAGATCATAAACTTCAGACACATGTCAATTTCTGCACAAGCTAAGCTATTTCATTAACTAAAAGTTGTGAAAGTAAGTGTGTATTTTGAGTTCCATTATTTATCTGCAAGTGTATGTCCCTGGCTATTGCAAATGGGCAATACTAGAGAATGTGGGGCTTGTGCTGTTTGTCAAATTGGCAGGTATGATTTCTAAAATTATATATTATATTTAATCATTAACTATTTCTTCTCCTCTAAAGACCAGTTCTCTGCCTGTCCAAAAACAGTGAACTATCAAGATAGCTGTGTGTTAAATGCTGACAGACAATTTAGCTGCACAAAAACAACAAATTGCTTGAGACTATTTCAACACCCAAGTCTAAAAAACAAATTATATTCTGAAATGTTAACATTAGTTGTGGAAACTTTATAAAGGTCATCCACGTGTGAATCAGATTTCTGCATGCAAAAAGTAACAGTTTTAAGCCATTCATAGGGAATGCTACAGTACCAATTAGCATACAAGTAGATTAAAATTACAGCTTTAAGACTTTTTTACATTACATGCAGCCTATATTCCCGTTAAATTTTATCTGCAATAGTTAGCTCCTACTATCCTGTATTATTACATTGTTAGGACATTGAATCCTGGTGTGTTGACCTCTGATAAGCCTGTTTCATTGATTCTTTTAAACACAATGAAGTAACTTGCTTTGTCTCAGTAATGGAGAATTCATTGAGACAGAATGAATTTCAGATACAGCACTGATGGCTCTATCAGGTGTTCTGACTAGCTGTATATAACAGAAGCAAAATTTATCTAATGATAATTCACAGGACTTAAGATATCCAGATACATAATTTATTCTAAAGAAACATTGTTGTGACAAACCAATACCCAAAGCATATAAATAAAATTAGGCTCCAATTTACAGCAAAGCCATTTAGCAGAGGTTAGCCTATGGTTAGTGTTTTCCTGAATCGGGGACTTAATGAATATCAGGTCCCCCTACATGTGACATTTGCAAACCTCTTAATGTTAGTTAAGGCTGCTAAGTAATCTAGGAATTACCAGTTTCCTTGAATCTAAAGATTTAATATAGTTATTTCTCTCTCTACATTTTTGGGTGCTTTTTTTTTTTTTTAAATTGGATTGGCATCCTTGTGAAAAAAGAATCCCGAGAGCGCCCTAAATTGTGGATTCTAGCTGTGATGATCATGGTATAAATGTCCACTTGACTAGATTTTATTGCATCAGATCAGAGTGAAACTCTCCTACGCTACAATGTCTGTGCAAGCTGCCTCCACCCTGCACTACTATGTTTAGCATCGACTGCACAGGACTTAGTTGTCATAGACTAACCTTAATCTACAGTGTCACCGTGCATTGCTAATATCAGTGAAACCCTACCTCATTTGTGTGTGGCAATTCACATGGCTTGACCACTCGCCAGCCCCGCTCTGCGCATGTGCAAGACCTGCACCGCGCGTGCGCGAACCGCCGGTGAACGGGGCGACCGGCTGAAATCTACTTGCCACGGGCGAGTAGTTAAGCAGATTTGTCGAGCCCTGGTAAGTCAATCTCAGGCCCATTCAGTAGATGGGCAAAATGAGAGGTGAAGTGATTAGCTCAAGGTGACAGGAAATCAGACAACAGAAACAAATCCTCTGCTCTAACCACTATCAGAAGGGCTAGGAATTCAGGGAACACTTCAGCTTTTATATCTACTGCTACCCTGACAATACATAAGAGAAGTTAGTCACTTAGAAAATGATCGCCACGAGTCCATTTTGAGTAAACACAGCTCAAGGAGTGCATCTACCCAACAAGCTGCTTCTTCATAATCAAGTGTGTGCTCCATATTCATTGTAACATTACTGGGCATCTACTGCATTTGGAAACATTCAGGCTCCCATTTAAAGCTTTTCTATCCTACTCTAAACTGCCATTGATATATGAGCCAGAGCGTGGGTCAAGCATTGTTGTAGGTCTCAAAATGTATTTAAAGTTACTCCAGAAACCTATCAGCCATGACTAGACTAACAGCAGAGCCCAAACTTTCTTTTCTAAATAACCTTTTCCATGACAAAAGGAAATAAATTGGAGTTATGTTCCATAAGATCAACAATACACACTGGGAAAAGTGGCTTCTCCAATATAGTATTATCAGTTACCGTAAAATGATTTGATTGGAGTGCTTGAGGAAAGGAAATTTGAAAGATGGGAGCCTGTCAATTTCAATTCAAAACCAGTAAAGCATTTTAGAAAACATCTGATTAATTTAAAATGCAGCAGGGAGATTAAAATCCCATCTCAGCAGGCAGATATTAACTCCATCCGGATTCAAGGCGCAGGGCTCCCTTTATTCTACCACCATTTACTTGAGAAAATAAATAACACAGAGAGTAATATATCTTGATGTGGCAACAAAGGAATTGATTTTCAGAGCGACTCACCCCACAGGGGATAAAGGACAAAATAATGAATGGTTTTAACTACTACCATGTCAGTTCCTGAATAATGGTTGTCACAGAGCACTGCTCTGAAGTGCTCACTAACTCTAAAAAGACTGCAAAAGTGACAAGGAGTCCTGTGGCACCTTACAGACTAACAGATGTATTGGAACATAAGCTTTCGTGGGCAAAGACCCACTTCATCAGATGCATGTGGTGGAAATTTCCAGAGGCAGGTATAAATATGCAGGCTAGAGATAACGAGGTTAATTCAGTCAGGGAGAGTGAGGCCCACTTCTAGCAACTGATGTGGAGGTGTGAACACCAAGAGAAGAGAAACTGCTTTTGTACTTGGCTAGCCATTCACAGTCTTTGTTTAATCCGGACCTATTGTTGTCAAATTTGCAGGTGAATTCTAATTCTAAAGAGACTGGTGGCAAGAGTTAAGGATTTCTAACCTGATTCTTGCAAAATACCCCAACCTCACAACCTGCTCCAGACCATTTATATACTCAGGCCATCTCTATACTAGGAGATTAGTCCAAATTTACCAAGTTTGACTTCCGGCCACCCAATTTTACAAATCTGACGTTCCACATATTCACTACGAGGAAGAATTGAATGTGGTCTGAGGCAGGCTCCATTAATGTGGATGCCCTACCTCGGACTCAGAGCCCCAGGAAGCATTCTGGGGAGCTGCGGGAGGCCTCCCAAAGGCCAATAAGTTCGAATTAGCAGCACTAGAGCATCCACACCAACATTATTTCAGATTTACAAGTTTGGAAATAGAGTTATTCCTCATGAAAAGCAGGACTAGAGCTTGAATTCCGCGGCCCCCTTGTTCCAGAATAACGGGTGTAACAGTATGAGACACGGTTTACAAATTTGACCTTGGGGGGCTAATTTCGGTCAGGCCTCACAGAATGCTGATCATTTCCACTTTAGATTGAACTGTGTGTAAAAGAGATACCATTTAAGGTCAACCTTCAAGTCTTCTGCTGTCAAAGACCTATGTGACAGGTTAGCTCTGACAGGCAGATAATTCAAACCACAATGCTTTTGATAAATCTTTTGTTAAAAGGGATCTAAAAGCAGGTTGGAAGATGATGGCTCCAAGTTTCTTACTGCTCCTGTCTTGTAACACACATTTGCAAAGACAGGTGCAAACTTTCCATTTTGCATCAAAATGAGAAACTCATTACAACACCAGCAGGGAGAAGTCTCTGGATCTAATAGCCTGTGGTAACAGTATTCTGTGCAGCATTATCTTGGACCAAATCCCATGCACACTGTATATAAAAGTAGCTAATTTATAACCAATTTTTAAATTGCTCCACAAAAGTGATTCAGTCAGGAAAGGAAGTTTAATAGCAGTTTTCTACCTAGCACAAAGCCAATCTTCTGATCTCAACTCAGCATAATTAATAAATATTAATAATTAGGTCTTATGTTGAACTTTTCATAAATTGATTTCAAAAGGGAGACCTCATTTTACAGATAGGGGAAACTGAGGCACAGAAAGGCTTCACCAAAGGTCCCACAGCAGGCCAGTAACAGAGGTGAGAACAGAACCCAGGCTCCCTGAGTTCCCAGCACACAATATTACTTTTAGAAGGTATTAGTAGACCTCCTCCCCATAGAATGCACAGCGCAGAGATTCACGTGGAGGCAGCAGCAGCTGGATGCTTTGAGCAGCAAGTGGGGCTGTGGCAGGCAGGTGGGCTGCTGGCCAAGAGCCACCAAGGGTAAGTGCCTTCAGGTCAGAGCCTGCACCTGGCTCCCCAGCCCTTCCCACACCCCAACTCCCTGCCTCAGGTCACAAGCCCCTCCCACCCTAACTCCCACTCAGACCCTGCAGTTCCTTCCACACCTTCTGCCTTGAGCCCCTTCCCACTCCCCAGATTCCCAGGCCCCAGCCTGGAGCCTCCTACTGTATCCCGAACACCTTATCCAGAGCAGCACTTCAAAGAGGCTTTGCAATGCGGAGCCCGGGATCAGCTGGGCACTCCATCTGATCCCGGCTCTGCCTGCGCTGCCCCTTTGAAGTGCTGGAGCAGCACTTCAAAGAGGGAGTGCAGCATTAATGCCTGCAAGTCACACGTTAATATTTTTAACACTTTAATCTTGTCCTGTGTTAATCGCAGGCGTTAACGCAGGTCAATTGACAGCCCCATTAAATAGGCATTTGTGGGCTAGCCTGGAAATTTAACCACCATGTATAACATTATTTCTATGGTCCGAGTTCCAAACTACCGACTTACAAATGAACTTTTGGAACACAACCTGTTCGTAAGCTGGAGACTTCCTATAATACTATTGTAAGCACATCCTTAAACAAACCTTTCCTTGGGCGGGGTTTTTGAAGTTCTGTAGCCATCGGGAAGGGGGAAGCCTGAAATGATACAAAAGGACAATGTTAATATGGCAAGGTGTATTCAGGGAATTCCCCCACAAAACCTCCCGAAAGTCAAAGCACAAAGCAAAAATAGCAGCATCTCTGCTAAAAAAAATCAACTGTATCAGTTGGCTAACATCAATTTAGTTAAAACCACAAGGAGTCCCGTGGCACCTTTGAGACTAACAGATTTATTTGGGCATCAGCTTTCATTGGTAAAACCCACTTTTTTTTTTTAACCCACGAAAGCTTATGCCCGAATAAATTGGCTAGTCTCTAAGGGTATGTCTACACTTGCACCCTAGTTCGAACTAGGGATGCAAA
>JANRFK010003836.1:5583139-5613256 GCA_030068395.1 Apalone spinifera | reverse complement strand
GGGGGGGGGGGGGGAGAGAGAGAGAGAGGCTGGCACGTCAACAGCCCCTCCCCCACTGCGGCTCGGCTCGGCGATCCAACAGGGCTGGGGATGGAGGCGGCTGCGCCCCTGCGCCCCCACCCAGCAGCCACCGGCCCCAAGCAGCATCCAGCCTCCCCCCGCCTCCGAGCCACCCCTGCACCCGCACACCAGCCCCAGGGCAGCTCAGAGCCCCGCTGCCCCCGCCGGAGGAAAGGCGGCGGGAGGGGAGGGAGATCTTGGCTTGCACTTAAATTCAGAAAGCGATCTCGTGCAGGGAAGGGCTGTTAAAATGTTTAGTACTTAAGTACCTGAATGAATGGCTCCAGGAGTTAAATCTCTGTGAGAGCCCAGGCTCAATTAGGAAGAAAGAGTCGCTGCAAGCAAGCATTAAACTAGACCATTAAAAATGGGCTTATCACATTTTGTCAAATGTTAATAGTAAATGTGATTACAATCAAAATCCTGCGGAGAGGGAGGGCAGGTTGGCTTTTGGGGCACCGATAAAAGTTAAGTGAGCCCAGCAAGCATGTTTAAATGGCCTCTGTATACTTACGATTTGCTCTGGGAGAGACAAGTTCTGCTGTTGGAGTAGTAATTGCACTGCTCTCTCAGATTTTGGAGTTTACAGAAAGTGGGACTTTTAAATAAAAAACAGTATTTCACAAACAACTAGAGGGAAATTGACACTTTTTCCTTAGTTTTCAACCAACTAGGGAAATTAGAACTTAGGACTTCTAAGCGATGACATTTAACATTCAAGTTTTTTCCATTTAAAATATTTAGGGGAAAAAAAGGGTTTATTACCTCTTACCCCACAGCTTTCATTGCTTTAAGCACCTATAATCCTACTCCCCTATCTAACTATGTTTTCTTTCAAATTCACAAGTCATTGTACTATTCTTTCCCTATGCCAAGTAAAGTAGCAACAAATGAAGAATCAGAGTATCAGTCCATAAGAGGGGAGGAAGATACCCAGACCGTGGCTTTTTTGTGTAAATACAAGCTCTGCAGCTTTGGATGTAGAGCCAAAACAGTATTATTCTTGAAATCTGCAACAAATTCCATGGCTCTTTGCAGCCAGATGTCAAAAGGCATCCTGACAGTCATCAGAAGGGCTAATCTGCTCCAAGCTTTGCCTCTGCTCATGGACTGCTGGAGCCTATAAAGGCTCATTTCTATGACTGGGTAGCTAGGGGAGGAAGTCACCCCATTCCGACATGCACATTCCTCTTTCCCTATGCAGACATTTCAAGGAGAGACTGGTACTACTGCTTTTACGAGCAGTCACCACCTCTTGCACCAGGAGGGCTTGGCAGCTGGTTTATAACATATGGACATTAAGAAACTATCATCTTGACCACTTTGCCTTGGGACTGACATCAGCATTCAAGTGGACACTAAGAAAAATCCAGACATATGGATCCTGTGATGTCATGGTCACTATTTTAGACAAGCTATGAACAGATCCTTCTAATCAAACCACCAATCAACATACCTTAGCAATTTATGACAAACACAAAAATAACTAATAAAATTAACAAAATAAATGTTTATTAGCATTAGGAATGCTTTCTCTCCCTCTAACCTTAACATGGCAACAGTCCAGCAGTTACAATGAAATTGCCTAAGAACAATTATTTCCACAGTACGAGGTGCTCTCCGGATGGAAAATTGGAAGGAAGGAGTCATGGATCAATCAACCCCCCAGTCTGATTGTCATACCATCCCCAAGTGCTTAATAGGGCCCCATCAGCCAAAAGCTGAGGATATAGCATGTGTGTGTTTTGTGGCTGAGGATTTACTTCACTCCTAACTTCAATACTGTGGTCATACTAAAAGGAGCTAAACACCAGGCAGTCATTGATCCCTGTATCACCAAAGCCACACTGAGTTGCAGGGAATGTAGGATTCTGAAGGCAAGCTGTTCGGATCTGCCTTCTATTGGTAGGGCCTTGTCACAAAGTTAGCCCCAGAGCAAGTTACTGAGGCCCATTCAGTATTTTGCATATTGCTATCAAACATCCACTCCATACCTCATAACCACAAACATTTGCCCTTAAGTGAAGGGCCTGCCAGCTTACATGAATGATCAAACAACAGTCTCACACTGAGCAAGAGACACTGCAGCTGGCACTACTGAAAAGGATAATTCTCAGTAAGTATGGAGAATTAGAGTACAAGAGCTGGGATAAAGAGTCAGCAAGTAAGTAGACAGTGACAGGTGGCCCATGCAGAACTTAAACACAACACGGGAGATGGCAGGTTTAATCAGTTGATAAGGTCTATACAGCTCACAATTTAAACACACAATATGTCCCTTCAGGTTAGGAGCTGAAATTACATGTACAAGGGTTTCAATTCTCAGGTGAGGGAACCACTGGACATTTAAACAGCTAACCGTGGAACACTTCAGGGGACTCCCACCCAGCATTGCAAGCTCCAGCCAGAGATGCCATTTTAAGAAGCATTTTGAATCACATTTACATTTAGGGGCAGATGTTTTCAAGAGCTAGAGAGCTGCAATGTTAGGACAGTTTAAATGAGAAGTGAGGCCGGATGTTCTTTGGTGATGTCTCTGTTGTGGGGCGCCCAGGCTATTAGAACAGAGTTCTTCAGACAGACAGACACACCCTCAGATTAATTCCCCCCACAGCAGTCTAAAGAGATGCGCACAGGACACAAGTTGGGGAGTGGGGTGCACGTGTTCATTCTGCTTCCCAGCAGTCCTGCATGAGGGCTTAAGGCAAACAAGCCTGTCGGGGAAGGTGACGCACAGCAAGAGTGGGAGCGCAAAGCTAACCTGTAGATGTCTGCATTCAGCAGCATCTTCAAGAGGCGCAAGAGAGCTGAAGGAAATGACAGACTGGTGTTTCATATTGGGAACCTCTCTCTAGACTGCCTCAGCTCCCCCTTTATTCCTGCCCCCTGAACTTGGTAGGTTGTCAGCAAACTTTTAAGGACAATGGCCTGGTGAAAAATACCACAGAAGGGATTCCTATACAGAAGTCAATTTAATAAAACCACCACCAATTGTGTACTTCAACATAGCTCATTACAGAAATAATAAAAATGGACGCAGTAGCTAGAACTCAGTAATTCTTAACCCTTTTAATTGAAAAAATATCCCAATGATTTCAATTGCTACTGCACTAGATGGAGTGTTTAATATTTGCCAGGATAGTTTGCCCAATAACTGAGCCCAAAACAAACAGACAATTCCACCATCTTCCTTTTCAACGTCACCATTTGTAATAACGTAAGTGAAACTCAAACCAGCAAGGAATGTTCCATTTGATACCAAACGGGAAAGGAGAGGAGATCCGCAGTTAAACTCTTTCAATGCTCTTTGAGAAGTGGTCAGCGAGTATCCCCCTTTTCCTCCATCAAACGAAAAATTCCTAACACACACTTCCTATAGGTTTGATTCTTAGCCAGGTTCAGAGCACAGGTCCTGGTGGCATGGGAATAGCTAGGTTTGATTTGGGCAGGTAACATTCTGGGTGAAAAAGACAAAGCATCCTGAATGGCAACATGCATTCGTCTCTAATGAAACGCACACCAAGTTAATCGGTTTGCCTTAGGAGGGGACAGTTCCGTTGCCAGCAATGGACACAAACCATGGAGGCCAGGGAATCAACGATGCAGGAGAGGAGAAACTTGACTTCTCACGTAAAAGCCTTCAAAAGAGTCACTGCACCAGCACACACTTCCCCCACCCCAATCCCCGGGCTAAAAAAAGCAAACCCAAAGAAAATGCACAGCAAATAGACATAATCTTGAAGATTTTTAAAGAATAAATATTTTTTGTAATTAAACATTATGCAAACACGTGCCACGCTTGCTCTTTGTCCATGCATATGCGCTATATACAATTTTGAAAAATACTGTTGTCCTCTTTTGTTTTTAAAAGTCATATACAAAGTTTTTTCCTTGCTATGTACCCCCCTCCTCCCCTTCCCGAGAATCATCTTTACAATGAGCCAATCAACAATCATTCATGAACTTGGGTGTGTGAGAGGAGGAGGGAGAGGGAGAACCCCTTACCAAAGTACATCAAAATGGCTGGTTTGGACATGAAAAGCGGTGTCAAGAAACTGGTTTAAATTTCATCTGTACTACACACAGGAAAAAAAGAAAAGAAAAAAGGAGTCGGCTTGGAGAATGAAGCTACGTTACAAGTTAAAGTTGGAGGGTTTTTTTAGTGCATCTGACACTCTTATTGGCCGCCTAGAATACTGTTGTACAATGGTTTATCTACCTTTTTTATTACAATATAATTTACTTAAATTTTCTGTTAGCAAAACAGAATCCCATTACTACAGACCCAGCGGTGTAATAGGCGTAGTGCCTCTTTTTGTGTGTGTTTTGTTTTAATTGCATGAGCACTCTAGATGGTAAAGTTTTCAGAGTTCGTTTTATGCAGGGCCAGTCTCAGTCCTCAATGTACTCCCACAGGTCCTTCTCATAGCCTTCATGCACATGCTGCAACAAAACCCTTCGTCGACTCTCGCAGTATCTACAGAACAGGGGAAGAGCACATCGAGATGCTGGTTAGGAACTGAATGCCTGCTGGTTTGTAGCCACTATATATGCAAGTGAATGCCATGTTTTGCAGACCCCAAATTCAACCTACCTTGAAAGAGATTATAGTGTGTACCTCACAGACGTGCCACACACTAAAACACGCTATGCAAGGCTTTGACCTGCAGAAACCGAAGTCCTTTGCAAAGCTAGCTCAACATTTTCCCTATTTTACAAGCTGAAACATGGACGCATGGAGTGTCTGACATACCTACGGGCACGGTACGGATTAGCTCCAGAGCTGGGAACAGAAACCAAGTTCTGCTGACTCTCAGGGTGTGGTGTGCTGGCCACTGGACTACCTTAAGCTGACAGACAAGTCAATTTGACACAAATAGGGACTGGATCCAATTTTGTTCACCGCAAAATAGTCAAGCTAGAAGCAATGAAGACAAAGCAATGGCTAGTTAGCCTAGCGCATGGGTTCCCAAACTGGACGGGCATGAAGAAATTCCGGGGGGGAGTGGGCGTGAGGCAACCCAGCCCCCGCATCAAGTTTTGCTGCCCTGCTCAGTTCCACTTTTTTGGGGGGGAGGGAGGGAGGGAAAGGAGTGTGAGTGAGTGAGTGTCAGACACCAAGAGAGAGGGTTTTTCAATCAGAAAGGGGGGTGTGATGCTGAAAAGTTTGGGAACCACTGGCCTAGCGGGACCAAGGCTCTGCTCTAAGAACCACCACCACATGTGCCTGCAAAGTTTGCCCACTATGTCCTAAAAAGCCTCTCTAATTTGCACAGTCAAAACAAGATTTCTCTGCTGAAGCAGCAGCAATTAACACTGATCCCAGAACTAGGTACACTCCCTACCAATATCACTGACACTGGGGCAAGGCAATGAATCAGGGGGAGCCATGTTCATTTCAGGTGCAGTTGACAACTAGAAAGATGAGAGAATTTTTGAAGTATTAAGGTTTTTAGTGGCGATTATACACAGGGAAGCAAGTCTCCACTATCCCTTTAATGCTACTTATTGACACGCTGCTGGAGATAATCCCTGTTGATTGGCTATGCCAAGCTCTGCCTTTCACTCCCTCCCACTTGCACGTTAGGGACAAAAAACTTTCCTCCGTTAATTGCTTCCTTGTCCAGCAGGCATGACCATGCCACTGATTCCAAAGCTAATCAGGGCAGGTTGGCAGCACGGGATACCACCAGCAGAAAAGCAGTTAGCTGAGCCAAAGCCATTCAGCTGCATGGAAATGTTGAGCTGTAATCTGAGAAGCTACAATTTAGGAACCAACTCATGAGTTAAGGCTCCCGCTAGGGGTAAAGAGGCATGTGACCAGGGCAGCAAATTCAGCTTCCAGGCATATTTCTCTGTCAGTGTTGCAGCTGTGTACCATGTCTGCTCTGGAAAACCAACACCCCCCTCAGCCTAGCTAAGGCAAAATGCATGTCAGCAGAGGGGGGAAGTTGTCTCCATAAATCTACTGAAGGAATCTTCAAACAGCCAGCAAGCCTGGACTCCAAACGCTACCATATCTAGGAACAAGAGGGGAAGAGCGGCTGCCTGCCCTCACAACAGTCTTGCTTTAAGTTACAACCTTCACACTAACATTCAGCTCTGATCCAGCTGACATTTATTTCAATGAACTATTCCAGTTCTTCCCACTGGTATCAGCTGTTGCAATGTAAATCATAGCACAAAGTCCCATTGATTTCACAGAACATGCAATAAATGGAAATGCACAGTAATTGCTTTCCAATCCTCAGTTATTTTGCTGGGGTTTTCTAACTCCTGTTTTCCAGCAATGTCACGGGCATCACAAGCTGATAGGCCAAAGCCAGCTAGAGCTGAACAAGCAAAGTGGACGTTGACTAGAATTCCCCAAAGTATTCTGTAGAGCTGCATAATTAAGGTAGCAGGAGACTGATTAACCAAGGACCTGTGCATGCCTGAAAGGCCACAAGGCCACAGAAATATGAAGGCAGGTTCGAATGCTGCATTTCCAGGCAATCTAGGCCGTTTAATTTGTCTTATTCTGTTATCAACTGCCTAAAACAGACATCCAATTTTAAGATCAACTGCATCAGAGCCAAAATCACAGCTTAATGCCAGTTAAGTTAAAACGAACAAGTTACAAACTCCTCCAAACTGCAGTCTAACAGGAATGTTCCAGTTTAGTATGGCTGCCAGCCATTACCAGAGTGGGCAGTACTTCTATCATACGACCATTTGTGTTTATATTCACAGGAGAAAAACTTCCCAGTCAAAAGAGCTCATTTTACTTAAGCACTGGTTTGATTTTCCTGCTAGACATAATAGACATTTAGTAACTCTGGCCTGTTGCCTCAGAACCGAAACCCATCTACGGCCACAGTAATTTTCCGTATCGTCCGAGCACTCCCCAAGGACTCTGAGGAGCAGTGGGGTGTGCTCCCTAAGCCCCATCTCTGAGGCAGCGGTGAAGGAGCACGTAACCCTCCCTCGTTTCTTGCATGGTGCTCTCTCACTACAGCCTTTCCATTGGTTAGCTTACAATCAGGGCAAAGATGCAATGGAGCCCAGCTACCAAACTACAAAAACGTTTTGGTTACTCGTCTCTGGGCAAAATTATTGTAAAACATTAAATCAACTTCTCCCTTCGCTCCATGAGAACCTCCCTTGGTCTCTTTCAGTCTCCTTCCTGCAGCAACTGCACTTTCCCGAGGAGCCTTACGTACACTAGGCCAGGCTGAACGTTTCCCACCACTGCTCAGTAGAAGAGGAGTTAACAGTGCTGAGAGCCCTGCTGGGGACTTCCCTCCAGGACCACAGCAGTCTGATTTGCCCCAAGAGGGCTAAGTGACTATGCTATGAACCAGTGGTGGGCAATCTGTGGCCTGCATGAGGCCCATTGGGGTTCTGTGTGCAGCCCATGAGACGGTTTACTGCTGCTCATGTGCCGAGCTGACAGACTGTGCTGGTTTCTGTCTGAAGTATTTCTCTTCCCAGTATTACTAATGTGACGAAGAGTACGCAAAGCGAGGTGCGTGCCAGCTGCACACTACACTGAAGCACATTGACACGGCTGCCAGAGCCAATCGGCACAGCCTGCAAATTCTAGGGATGCAAGCGCAGCAGCAAAACGACCCTGGCCCAGGAGACAGCCTTGGCTATGACAATCCTGCAGCTCACTGAGGTAAAGGCTCACTCACTAGCCTCGGTTGCCCAACGCTGCTGGCAGTCTGTCCTCACTAGCAACCCAGAATTTGCTAATGCTTGTTTGGTTTGGGTGTGCTGGAGATCTGCCTGCTCCTGCTGGACTAAGCAGACTGGAGATCGGCTGCTCATCAGGAAACAGGGCAGAAGGCCAACAATGAGTGAATGTCTGAAGGGGTAAGGTCTGGGGCAGCCATGGCCAACCCGAGGCGGGCCCCCCCCAGCGCGGTTCATGGCCCACCCCATGGCTTGAAAGCCTCCCCCGTGCCCCCAAAAACGGCCCTCTCCTCCCGGCTCCCTGTGCTGACCTGGGCAGGAGAGCCGTCCGGCGCAGCCACGAAAGCTGCAGAAATAAAGATGGCGGCAGGAGCCTGCTGTGGCCGAAAAGCCTCAAAACACGTTTAAATGTGGTTTCTTAAACAGGCAGAGCCTTTTTTTAAGAGCTGCTTCTCCCCCCCCCCCACCAAAGGGGGTTCCTTTTAAAGGGGCAATCCTTTTTTGGGGGGAGGGGGCTTGATAACTTTGCCCCCATCTCTTCATGCTGGATCCACTGCGATCTTGGCTTTTTGCCCAGAATGGGTTGGCCACCCCTGGTCTGGGAGAACCCGGCTCTCTCACAGGCGCTTTCCACAGGCCATCCCAAAAGTGACCTACAGAGGGACGGTGCCATGTCAGACAGACACTCATTCCAAGTGTACCTGTACTTATCTTGTACTTTCTGCTTGATGTCTTGCAGCGAATCTTGGGAAATATCTCGCTCCAGGTACCCAGAAAGCACCTCTGTAGCATTCTCTAAGTCTGCTTGGTTATTCTGAAAAACAAAAAGTGGGCCAGTTTTTGTACAGACACCTCCTCACACCACCTAAGCATTCTGGCTGAAATGAGAAGCAGATGGCGCAGGTCTGTTGGATCACACTTCAGCGTGTTCCCCTCTGCAGACTGGGACAGAGAAGGAGGAGAATTCATTTCACAACTGAACCAGAAGTTACTAAAGTCTCAGGGGGCAGCTGTGTCGGTCTTAACTTTAAAAACAGCAAGTCGCCTTGTGGCACCTTAGAGACGAACACAAACATACATTTATACACGTATACAACAGATATTAGTCTCTGAGGTGCCACAGGACTACTCTCTGTTTTTACAAATTACTCAAGATATTCAACATCTCCTGTATGTTTTTTGACATAATACTTGTTTCTGGGTTTAGTTTTTCCTGCAGGGCAAAGAGAATCCCTTCCCTTCCTCTGTCCATCTTGGTCTTTGCTTGTGCATCCATATTCAGTGACAAAGCATAGCTTTTAGTACTGCTCTGTTACTCCATGCTCCTCCCAGAGTGGTAGGCCATACCAGTTTACTCAGACTTTGCATGAAAAGGTAAATGGATTTCCAGTTAACAGCCACCACAGAGCAGAGAATCAGGGACAGTTTTGGCTTTTAAGCACTCTCTTACTGCTACTGCCCTGAAACCAAGCAATGATGGAGAGAAACATTACATCCAAGAGCTAGGTGACTCTGCCAACAGATTGTACCCAAAGTTGGTTTTCTGTAGCTCTCATAACAGAGTGATTATTTTACAGCACAAGCCAGCAGTTTGACAATGATTTACAGTGCCAGTTTACTTTATTTTCCCATTCCTCAGTAGGGAATGCTTCATGTGACCCCTGATGACCTCCAATTATTACATGGTCTCACCAGTATTCAAGAATACTGAATAAACCCCCATCTGTATGGGCTCTGAGTGACCCCCTTCCCTGGATCAGGTGCCCCCCACAGTGCCCAGGAGTACGGCAACGTATTTCCCTACCTCGAAGATAATGGACTGGTTATTCTTTTTGAGGTAGAAGGCAAAGACATAAGTGTACATGAGTGTGGCACGACACTGGCAGAGGACGTCAACTGCTTTCTTCAGGAATTGCACCTCGATCCACGACATGTTGTGCTGCTGCATCTCCTCCATTTTCTGCTTCACCTGAGCATAGAGTTTGTGCTCAAAGCGCAGGCTCTGCATGTGGTTCATGTAGCGGTTGCAGTAGAACAGGTACCTCTGCAGGGCTGCTCTGGATCGCTGTGTTAATTCCCATTTGGGAAAAGTAAATAAATAGTTACAACAAAGTAATGGCTGGAGACTAGGTGAGAACAAATGCTCTGGAGGACTCCAGTTGTGACCAATAGAACAGAGTTTCCATTCAGAAGATGTTTCTGCTCCTTTCAACAGGTCAGGTACAGATAGGACCATGAAACTCATTGGGACGACTGAAACACACCCGAGCCATTGCGCAACTGAGTACGCATGTCCACCTCCTCTGGGGAAAGCCAGGTCCCACCGAGGGCGTTGGCGCTGCACAAGGAAACCCCCAACCCCTGACGTCTGGAAGATTAAAGCACATCCCACGTTTACAGTGTACACACACACCCCTGGGCTGTCATGCCAAGCACCGAACAAGGTGGGTTCCCAGCTGGAGGGGAGAGGACAGCCTGGGGGACTGTGTTAGTGCAGGGTTAAGTCTGGCCTTTCCTAACTGCCGAGTGCTTCTTTTGCTTTAACAATCCAATGGAGCTGTTTCAAAAGAAACCAAGCCACCAACCCAATTAACAAAAGAAGGCTTGGAACTCTGGACCCTCTGCACCTGAGCTAATAAGTAACTTCAGCAGCTCTCTGCAAGAGTAGGCTGTTCTCCTCTATGGAACAGGGACTGAAGGACAATGAGCCGCAGGAGATTATACAGGCTAAAGATGCCCCCATTTTATAGACAGCACAGCCAAGCACACACAGCAGATTCTGAGAGGCAGTACAGCTACACAAGCAAGATGGTGTTCAATCATGTAGGAGAGAACAGGTCTCCTCCCAGTACTGCCAGAAATTACTGTGTAATCTCACAGGGGTATGAGGCTTTGCTCTTAATAAAGGTGGTGTTATTTCTGTACCCATCAGTGTCAGCAGGGAACATAATTCTAGAACTCCACTTGCTCCCAGCCAAGTGTATCTTCATTTAAGGCAGTGGTCCTCAGCCTATTCTGCATCTGACCCATCTTGAGCTCCAGAGAGCGAGAGAATCAAATCAGAGCGTGTGAGCCTGATCACAAACCTTCCTGGACCCAGATTACAACAGAAGTTTGGGCCTCCCGGTCCCATCTAGTTATGGGAGAAGAAAGAGAATTCATGCCCTAAGTCAAAAGGCATTGAGACTGACCGCAAGAGGCCACGTCAGGAGAAGGAGGATCAGTTGCATGCCCTTAGCCAGAGGTTTTATTGTACGCACATGTGACCACAAGAAAACGTGGAGAGTGGAACACAGGCATGAGACATTATATGGCTCCCAGCTTGCCTCTTCAGCACTGAAGACACTCCACAGAGGCAAGCTAGCCAGCCAGAGCTGGCCCTAAGCAAGCTTCTGTACTTCAAAGCTCACTTTCTCCCATCTCAATGGATTTTCACAGGGAAGCAAAAGCACCCGTCTAACCACAGAGCCACCTCCCTGGCAGATTTTAAATCCAAGCTGCAACCCAAGCAGGCAAGAGCGCTAGTCAAACTGCCAGAGAAGTTCTGGTCAGTGGGACGAGTCAGGGGTTATTACAACTCATCTGTACTGGTCATGTGGTGAGAGCACCTTTGAATGGTACTTACAAGCAGGCATGCATGTCTGTCTCAAGGCCTTCCTCAGCATGGGTCTCCTTACAAAGCCCACCGCCAGCAGATTAAGAACATGACTGTGTGCACGCTGGCTCCCAAATCATCATCTAAGGAGAACTCATTTTTTAAAGGAGGCCTTTCTGCTCCTGTAGGAACCTGAGGGTGTGTCCCCATTTCAACCTTAGCTCCTTTGTGGCCACATTGCCTTCCAGTGGAAAACAAGATTAACCACCATTCTGATATGGCCAGGGATCCAAGTGACATCACTGCTAATCCGCACGGGCCCATGCTGTTAGACCCACAAAGCAAACCTAGATCTTCTCTGCAGCTCTTGGACTCTCGAGACCCCACTGGAGTAGTCAAACATCATCATCTCCTTAAGGACACTCCTGAATTTAACAGGACGTGATCTCCTATGGGGGCACCTCACTGGAGTGTGTGCACAGTGCAGCACACCAGGGCCTGATCCTGACTGCAACCTCTGGATCCAAGCCTCAAAGAAAATTAATATCCTAATTAGAACACTGATTTACATCCTTCCAAGTTGAGTGCTGGTTACAGGTACAACAATGTGACTAAGAAATAATGCGTATGACCAAGATAGATTAAAAAAGTGTTTGCTGAACAAATTACATTTTTCAGAGCATCACATGGAGATAAAACATCAGTTTCACAATATCGATATTTACATTATACTAAGGGAAAACAACCTCAGAATATGGGAAAGAGGTGCAATACATTTAGCAATGGAGAATAGCATCACTGATCAACAATACAGGCACAAATCACAGGTATCCTAGTTTTCTTTTCACTAGAAGATTAGCTGAGCCACTAATGACGTGCACCAGAGACATATGATGTGCAGAAGATGGCTGTATCACATATTTCAGTACATGTGACAGCCGTTTGTAGGAGAGGGTGTTTCAGGAAGTATGCTAGCTCCCAGCTACAGGAGGAACAAGGGAGTGAAATGAACTGCGGCAATCTGCAGCACACATGGGGCAGTCCTTCCCGGTGTGAGTGTCCTCCTGTTGCACTGCCCACACTTACAGCCCAGTGCAAGTACACCCGGGACTTCTAGTCAGCCAGCCTGCCTCTCAGGAACACTCACTAAACACCAGCAACCAGCTGGCAACAAGAACGGCACACTAGTTTAAATATCCTGAGGACGTTCTACGTCGACCTTATCCCAAAAGGGGGATTTCATCGTTGTGATAGAACCTGTGTCTTTTGGACTCTGGCCCAGCCGGTTCCTGGAGGTTAACTTTCAACAACCATGTAGAATCCTAGAACCGGAAGAGACCTCAGGAGGTCAGCAGGTCCAGCCCCCTGCCCAAAGCAGGATCAATCCCAACTAAATCAACCCAGCCAGGGCTTTGTCAAGCCGAGACTTAAACACCTCTAGGGATGGAGATTCCACCCCACCCAGGGAACCCATCCCAGTGCTTCCCACCCTCCTAGGGAAATAGTTTTTCCTAACGTCCAACCTAGACCTCCCCCACTGCAACTTGAGACCAATGCTTCTTGTTCTGCCACCTGTCACTACTACGAACAGCCTCTCTCCAGCCTCTTTGGAACCTCCCTTCAGGAAGTTGCAGGCTGCTCTCAAATCCCCCCTCACTCTTCTCTTCTGCAGACTAAACAAACCCGAATCCCTCAGTCTCTCCTCATAGATCATGTACTCCAGCCCCCCAATCATTGTGGTCGTCCTCTGCTGGACCCTCTCCAATCCATCCACATCCTTTCTATAGTGACAACGTACAGGATTTAAAAGGTTACAGAGCCCAAAAGAAAAACGTTTCCCAAACTGGATGTTCTTCTAGTCCCCACCAAGAGTTATGTACTCACCTCCTGTGCATCTCTTGCTGCCTTTGCATCATCCTCATTGTAGCGATTACAGTTGTACCTGAAAAAAGAGACAGACTGAAATCATGGACTGAAGTTAAAACATGTAGAATGCTGGCAATACAGGTGCCCCCTCCATCTGCCAGTTTAAGGTTCGAAACCTACCAGGCAGATCCATGTGGCTCCCAAGGGCCAAGACACACCCAACAGAACTCTGCTTTACAGTTCTGGTTCCGACAGACCATGTGGTTGCAGCCTCCATCCTTTTCGATGGTCACATGGCATTTGGGGCATTCCTGTGAACAGAACAGACACTCATCGATGCTAGAAGCAGAACTGTGCTCTGATCTCTCCCCTCTTGTTAGAGCACCACAAAAATATGAACCCGATTCAGACAACTTGGTTTACAACAGAGCCGTGAGAAATTATACGTCCTCAGAAATTAAATGGGCAGGAGAAAAATCAACATGATTCTCTTCCCTCCTAACACAGAGCCCAAGAGACTTTCAAATACTGGAAGAGGCATGATGACAGCTTTAAGAATGGCCCATCCGGTTTCATGACTAGTAAGCTGACTTGCTAATCTGCTACTCCAGGAGAAAAGGTAATTTTGCATTTAATCAGTAAAATCAGCAACTGCCCTACTGCTACCAGCAATTCCTGGGGTGCCTCAGGATGGGAGAGTATTTTGCAGTAAGACTAAGGCTATGTCTAGACTACAGAGTTTTTTCGAGGGGTTGGGGGGGAACACCCCGGCCTTTTTTCAAAAAAACTTCACCTGCTTCCAGACTGCCATTGCGTTCTTTCAAAATTAAATTGAAAGAACGTGGCGGTTTTTTCAACAGCAGCAAACCTCATTTTACGAGGAAGAATGCCTTTTTTCCCCCCAAAGGGCTCTTTCGAAAGAAGGCATTCTTGAATGCAAACAGGGCTTTTTTGAAAGAGCATCCAGATTGCCTGGGTGCTCTTTCAAAAAAGCAGATTGCTTCTTCGAAAGTCTCGCGGCAATCTAGACAATTTCTTTCGAAAGAGACGTGTAATCTAGACCTTCCCTAAGTGTGCTCCATGCATGTTGGGAGATGTATTTCTTTTTAAAGCTTTGAAGACCAAGTCTGAGATAGTCCGAGACACACTTTTTGGACTGGCTAAAATCGTGAAGTATTTAAAATCTGGTTGCCACTTATGGAAGCCAATCTGTGTAGACATAAACTTTGGGGGTTTTTAACAAAGTCCCCAACAGGTCAAGAGCTACTGCACTCAATATTGTACTCAACTGTTTCCTCTGTTTGGGTAGAACAGCCCATCACCCCAATGTAGGCAGCAAAGTCTGTTTTGCACAGTTCCTGTATTGACATCAGAGGTGCTTTTGCAGCATCCAGCCTTCTTCATGGCCAAAGTTTCAGGCTGTTCAGGCTGCGCACTAAATATCTGAGCTTAACGTGCCCTGGGGGCCATCTGGAATCAGTGACAACTGATCTCATTCATCTAAAAAAGCGTCTGAAAACCTGAGACAAAGTGAAGTTCTGCCTTCCCGCCCCACCAACTAACTAGACCATTGGTTCACCCAATGTGCCCAGCCTAACCCACACTTGTCATGCAGTGCTCTCCGCATGCCTCTCCCCCCACGTGCCAACTCAGTCAAGGCCTTGCATTGCCACTGCCGGCAAGGTTCAGTCGGCTCCAGGACAACCGCTGAATGAAGGGAGCCAGGAACACAGCACTGCCCATGGCACCATTTTAAACCAGTTTCCTAGAGCTGAGGCCCCAGTCACATAAGCCATTCATGTCATGAGTAACAGTCTCTTCCTTCGCTGTACTCCAGAGCTACCTCCACCACCCCCCACCGCCCAACGTGGCACTATAGGGGAAACATACCTGGTTTCCTGGAAGTAATTTAATGATTGCTACATTGCACACAGATATTTGCCGACTTGCCTACTGCGTGGGAAAGAGTTGGGGCAAGGCCCAGAGAAAAAAATTCCCAAGGACACTCAAACCAATCTGCAAGTGGCTGTGTCTACCTACACTAGCACTTCACAGCGCGGTAGCCTTCTGGCTTGGGGCATGAAACCTCCATTCCCAGTGAGAACTAAGCTGCAGCGTTGCAAAGCGCCAGTACGAAGCAGGCTCCAGCCGCGCTCCCAGCACTGGTAGCTCCTCCTCTCCTGGAGGTGGTTCATAGAGCGTTAGGGGATAGGGCTCCCAGCACTCATGCTGAGAACGTACTTTCAGTTTAAAGTGCTGCCGCAACAGCGTAGGCAAAGCGCACACGTAACTGGCATTACCGGCTAAGGGGACGTCTCTGCCCTTCACTTGCCAAACAGCAAAAATACCAAGAATGTGACTTCCACTTCATGCATGCCTTGGGGGCACGCTGTGCAGCAGAGATGCTCTTCCAAATGCAAAACAGATTTTCAATCAATCAGTTTGCAGCTATTATTCAGCAGTCACTGCATTTATTTCAGAACACAATTCAAGACACTTTGTGCAAAGCCACTTTTTACAATCTGAACTTGAATTCCTCATGTGTATTTCAGGACTGGCACCTAGAGAGAAACAGGATGTTGCTATCCTTTCACAATTGGGTAGAAAGACAAGACAGCTCAGCCACAATTTCTACATAACATTGCAGAGATTTATGAACAATGTATCTGTTTCCACATTTAAAAAGCATATATTAATGTTACCAGTCCAACAATTAGCCAAATATTGGTCCCACAGTACGCTGATCTGGAGTCAAGTGGGTGTCTGACACAGCTATGAAAAATTCCCTTTAAATATGTATTTGTCTCAAGGTGGCACAAATCAGTAGCGTTCCTCCTTATGATCCGTTCAGAGCTGAAACGGACTGGTAGTTCAGCAATGAGATGTACCTGGGAACTCTGTGGTGGAACTTCCAGGTCATTCGCTTGCCCAATGCTCTTTAACTAGTACCTCCGACTTCCTCAGTTAGGAGTATTGAAATTCACCCCGAAAAGGCAGCTCAGGAGGTTAAGCTCTTTGGGGAAGGGACCTATGTTTTGTCTTGTCTTTGTGCCAGGTCTGCCCAAATGTGGCCCTGTGCCCACAACTGGGGATCCTAAACTGCCCCAATGCAAACAAATGCAAAGACCCTAACCATAACCACGGCTCTGATTCATCACATAACTGAAATCTGCATACTCCTTCCAGGCCCATGGAACGTGAATTACACAGCAAGATCAGCATCGCTCTGAAGGAATTCCTTCCTCAGACTGAGTGTCAACGTAGGAACCACAATTCAAGAATGCACACTAACGAAATGCTGAACGGTGGCAGAAAACCCAAAAGCAGTGACTAAAAAAGTCACTAAAAATGCTCGGGAGAGATCATTTATGGATTAAGGGGCCAGGAGAGGGAGGGGGACTCAGGGAAGGAAGATTTTAAGAACTATGGCCGAGCAATAACATTTGATCAGGAAATCAAATTACCATGCCAGTGGATTATTCTGGCTAGATTATCTATCTGCCTGCTGTGATGCAAGAAGTAACCCCATTAAAGTGCTTCAAACCCAAGTGAGTGTCTGATTATATTGTACAGTCAAATCTTGCACATGGAAACAAAGGTCAAGGCAAACCTATTCCTCCTTTGTCAGGGCCCATTTTGTGATGTTTACCACCCTCCACTACTTTATGCTCAGATTCACAGGAATTCCATCAGTTCATAAACTGCAGTTCTTATCTCAAAGCAGGCAGAAGAAAAGCAGTGCTTCCTGCAGCAACACCACATGAGATGAGCTATTCCCGAGACCCTCCGCCCCATGAAGTGCTACACAGGGTTGGTGCTGGGTCTGCATTCTAGCTCTCACCACAAAAATACATCCGGAGTGTAAGTGCAGGTAATAACTGGATTGTCAAATCCCCAGCTCAGCTGGACACATGCAATTCTGCACCTTGTTTATTAGAATTAAGTGGTAAGAACTTGATGCCCTGACACCTAGAAATTATTCCACTAAATGGGCTGCTTTAACACACTTGCATATCAGAGAGAAGACGCAATCCCACACGGGAGGCCAGACTGTTTGTGGTTCTACACAGAGCTGCAGCAGCAAGAAGTGAAAGGGACAAATTCTTAGTCTGGAGCAGAGTCTACGAGAAGCTTTGTTTACAGTGTAAATATCCATCCAGGGCTTCCAAGCGTGGGAGTGGAAAACACAGGCAGATGTTTAAAAGTGGCCCGAAGAAGAAAGAGAACGGGGCTTGGGTTCCTTTACAGTGGATAAGGGCCTGACCAGGGCCATTGATGGGCAAAAGAGGCAGCTGCCCCAGGGCCCAGTGATTTAAAAGGGTCAGGGGCTCCCAACCACTGCTGCTATCACCACAGCAGCAGGCAGAGCTCTGGACTCGTTCAACTACCACCAGAATTCCCAGAGGGAGGGGCGGGCAGAGCAGATGGGGAGAGGCGGGGGCTGGCTTCCCTAGCCCACCTATCTGCTCCTTCAGCAAAAACCAGACCTCACAGTCCTGTGTTGAAAGTAAAAACAAGCACAAGTTTAAAACGCTTTTTTCAGGCCTTTCTGAGGGACTGGGAAGGAGCACACAAGTACACGAACCAAGCTTTAAAAGAAACATTTAGTCTTAGCACAGAAGTTTTCTTCATGCCCCATCATATTAATAGGTTAGATAAACAATCTCAGATACTGACACACTGAGACCAGAGCTCTTTGGGGGCAAAAACAAGGAGCATCAGTTTAATTTGGAGCAATTTTAAATGGATTCAGGGAAAGACTGACTTGTTTAACATGTAAGCAAGGCTAGGTGGTGCTTTCAGCCATAAAGTTTTGCAAACTCCTGCTAGAAACCACATTACCAGCACCAGTATTAAACAATTAATAAAAATCTGCACTTTAAATCTGATCAATTAATTCATAAAGAAATAATTATGCCAGAATACAGTAATTCCTGAATGAAAAGCATATTTAAACTGGATTTCATCTATATTCTCAGAGAAGCTGTTTGGTTTGCCCTCCTCATTACTTTCCTGAAGGCCTCACAGTGCCTTTTCTGACAAGGCAAGCTTGGACAAACATGTCGCATATTCTCCAGTTGTATTTGCAACAAGAGCACCATGATTTTGAATATGCAGAACTCGGGGACTGAGATCTTCTCAAATCACACTTTGGCCTTGGTAAAACGTAGGGAGTTTTCCTGCACAGAGAAACAGCCACAAGGAATGGCACTGAAACCTTTAGTACCCAAAGAGGCCACCATCTTTTAAGGACAGCTGTTGGAAGCTAGAAGCAGTAGCAACCTCTTTGGCCAAAAATAAGGCAGTGTAAATGAGACTAGAAAGCCAGATTGCTCATACAACATTGATGGAGCGAGACTTTCACCCAATAGGGAGTTTCAAAACTGGATCGTTCAAGTTCCTTTCAAGGCCCCTTTCTGCAAGACATACCTAAGTTTAGAATCTGGAAAATTATTCTGGGCTTAATTTCCCTGTGGAATTATTGAGTGTGGCTGTTTGCTCCCCTTGTGCCTGAACTAGGAATATGAATGGTTAATCGGTTAACTTGTAAGTATCATGCTTACCAGGTGATGCTTACAGGTTACAGTGCCCCCTCCATCCACCCTGTTTAACTGGTTAAAACTATATGTTTAATTGATTAAATAGGGTTTTACATCCCCAGCCTGAACAGGGGTATGAGAATCTAATCAGCCTCTCGAACGGGGTGGAGTAGCCTAGGAAGGCTGAGAACCACTGTTGCAGAGCACACAAGGAAATCATTTCATTTTCCATCGAATTCGAAAGGACAATTCATTTTACCAAGAAATGTCCACAAGTCTGCCTGGAAGCGGAGCAAGTTTCAGAACTGGAGGCAATCAGCAAATGAAGAGGGCCGTACAATGGAAGCACTGCTTGAACCCAACATCCCAGTGCAGTGGGCAGTTCTGCTCCCACTAAAACGTAACCGATTCCACTCAGACAGTAAGCAAGCCATGTCCCAGATGCGGAGTAGCTGTCTGCAGGAAGCAATGTTACCACCACGTTACAATGCAAAAAACCTTCCGACGCCCAAGAAGCTCCACCCCCCGACACCCAAAGGCCCAGGTTTGCTCCTGAATTGCACTCCCCACATGAGAGTTGTGTCTTGCTTCTTTGCCATCATGCCAACCCTTGTGTTCATTCCACACGAAGCACATAAAACCAGCCCACTGACTTTGGATAACCAATGCATTTGCATAACAAAATCTTAACAGCTGGTCTGTCAGTCTCCACCAGGCTCCCTGCCCAACAGCAGTGCACAAGCCCTGAAAAGCCAACCCAGGGGGACTTGGGAAGAGAGATGTAAATGAACCCAGCCTAACCAAGCCAGGGTGGCAAACATCTCTCACACTGACAGCAGAATGAGGCCCTAATTTATAGACTCAGACTTTAAGGTCAGAAGGGACCATTATGATCATCTAGTCTGACCCCCTGCACAATGCAGGCCACACAATCTCACCCACCCACTCCTAGAATAATCCTCTCACCTATATCTCAGATATTGAAGCCTGCAAATAGTTTGAAGACCCCAAGATGCAGAGAATCCTCCAGCTGTGATCTGTACCCCATGCTACAGAGGAAGGCGAAAAACCTCCAGGGCCTCTGCCAATCTACCCTGGGGAAAATTCCTTCCCGACCCCAAATACGGCGATCAGAAGCCCCAAGAGCAGTAGCTTCAGCTTGCTTTGGGTTTCCTCTTAACACTTTAGGACCAAAGCAAAGAACCAGAAGCCAAATTTCTGCTTGCGTCTGGGATGATCACATTAGCTTGCTGCTGTGCTTAGTGCTGGACGCTGAAAACACTGCGCTGGGGTGGAGCATGTTCCTCCAGCCAAAGAGTTACACGGCTGCTCTGGCTTTCATTAGGGCTGCTGTGAAGGAAACTGAAACCAACCTTTGTGTTTGCTGCAATCCAATTGGAAGTTTCACTGTCATCATCACACTTCTTAATCCACTTCTTTAACCACTGTTCAGGAAGGGAAAACACAGACTCCTCAGACGTCATGCAGCTTTGAATCTCACTAACACAGACGTTCCATGACGCTCACACGTCACATGTAAGGTGACCCAAATTAACCCACTGCCAAACAGGGTGGAGTGAGCTTTAAACTTGCAGCAGAAAATCTGCCTGACTCACTACGGATGGGACCTCTCTAGTCCGGCACCCTGGGGACCTGACCAGTGCTGAACCAGAGAATTTGCTGGATCGCTGGAGGTTAATATTGTCTAGCACAGTGTTTCTCAAACTGTGATCTGCAGAGCCCCAGGGCTCCACGAGATCTCCAGGGGCTCCGCGAGGTTGACAAACTGGAAACATCGATAGGTACAACACATACAATCAGTGGGGCTCCACATACATTTTTATGCATGTGAAGGGCTCCGGAGCCCAGAAAGTTTGAGAACCGCTGGTCTAGCAGTATCCCCAACACTTCCATTGCTTCCTGGGCTTCCATTGCTTGGGATAAATTAGAGCTAAATAACACTGGGAGCCAGGACTGGTGGCTGTAAAACTGTATGGGACTGCAGGAACCATGTCCACACCCATAAGGGGACATCCAGCTAACTAAAATCATGCCAGACCCTGGATACTGCCGGACCAGCGAGGTTCAACTTGTTGATAAACCCTGGAAAACAGTATTATAGGACCACAGGCATGCCAGAATGCCATCTGCTCGGGACTGTCCTACTAATGCGTCCAGAAGAGCAGTAAGTTTTGGAAAGTAAGAGGAGGCGGCGGCAGCCACCATAAGAGGAACCTTTGTGGCCTCCCCCTCGGGGGGAGGCTGTGGTGTTGATAACACCCTTGAAGGCGAGGGAGGAAGGGGACTTGTCTGAGGACCAGGTGTAAGCAGTGCAGGATGGGAGTGGGGACCACAGTGGCTGAGGGAGAACTCTGGCATGGATACCATCGAAGCAGGCTTAGGCACAAGGCCCTGGGCATGGCGGTAGGCCCGTGGGGTCCCCAAATGGCCAGCTCATTGCTCTTTGCCACTGAAGAAGCTGAGAACATCTCCAGACTCCAAGAGGTGCCGACCCTGACAGTACCGGGGAATGGTAATGAGGGGAGACCAAGTTCCACAGGAGCATGGTCGGTTTGCCAGCTGCTGTCTAGGCAGCACCGCAGCAATCGGTGCTTGTCACTTCCTGCACACGAGGAGGCAGAAGCCTACAGCCCCCCGAGCGCAAGCACAGCTGCAGCATCAGTCAGGCCAATAGGGGAAATCCTGCACATGCCCAAGGCTTGCTGTTTGGGGGCAATAACCCCTCGCACTCCCCAAATGAAGCCCATGGATGTGAGCAAGGCAGCTGAAGGCTCCCACCTAGACTCCGTCAATACCCACAGGACCATGCTGCTTTGCCGGAGAACCCCACAGTTCTGCAAAGCCATGGGTTCGGCGAGGGTGCACACGCTCACCTTGCACTTAACAGGATCATGCCAATTCTCACCGCAGTTAAAGCTGTAGGTGGAAAGGAGAACAGATTTACACAAGTTGCGCTTTCACACTGTGCTTGGGAGTCTGCCAGTGCCATTACAATTCCTTCTACAGTGCGTGTGTCTTTTGGTTACTCCATTGGAAGGGCTTGGCACCAGACCTTGCTCAAGGCAACATATTGTGAGTGTGTTTCAGTTTCCCTGTAGTACCATACCCAATGCTGGGTGCATGACACTTGAGATTGTTCCCAGAGGGGCCCAGCTCTCACAGGGGACCTGAAATGGATTAGTTTTCCATCGGGAAGTATAAGACTGCCTTGTAAAACAAGCATCTGGGCTCTTAATAAAAAGCCTAATGCTAAACAAAATGTCACCTATGCATCGTGCTTGAAAATGGCTCGAGAGGCATAAACATGGATCTCTTACTTTATAGGGAGTTTCCATGTCTAACCGTTTTCAGACTCCCTACCTCTCCCAAAGTAAGTGTTTCTGCTACTGAACATCATTTGTTTGAAGGAGATTAACTGCCCTAACAGTTTACAGACTTCCATACACTTCTTGTTGCAAAGCTCCTTCCCAATACATCTCAAGAGCATTTAAAAACTTACGCTCCTTAAATTTGGTAAAGTAAAGATCTGCTGTAGTTAGGGTGAAAGTCCTTCAAAAGTACTTTATGCACAATGTAAATAGCCACCCTTTGCTACAGCGCCTCCTGTATAAGGCGCTCTCCCACTTGGTAACCTGATTAATTCTGCTGTAACCCTCGGCCTGTGAACACGAACTACCCTCCCCCTTACATGGGATCCTGAGGTTGCGTGAGGATGACTGGTTTTTCAAAGGCCATTGAGCGACTATGGGACTGACTGATTCCCAGTCCTCGGTTCTACCCCTAAAATGACCATACATCAACATGTTAATCCTGCCATTTCTCAAATGAAATTCCAGGCATTTATCAATGCGTTTCCCAGGTTCAGTTTTTAATTTCATACACGTCCACCACCAAATGCTCTCAGAACGATTCAGATAATGAGGAAACTGACTAGAGCAGCTCCAGTTTGCTGAACATGACTCCTGTTTCTTCATTAAATGACTCAATTGAGGGAGAGGATCCAAGGGATCTGGAATTGCTCCAGTAGTTTCTCTGAAAGATTTCACCCTGTCAGCTGTTAGACATTTTCACTTGGAAGACGTTTTCATTTTCCAATTAGGAAGATGGGCAAGAACATTTTCAACTGAAGCAAAAGAAAGATGAACCACAAAACTAATACTCGCTTTTAAAACCTCTCCCCTTCTTCCAAGCTTCCCCCCCCCCCCCCCCCCCCCCCCCCCCCCCCCCCCCCGGCCCCTCAGCACAGCCATTTACACAGGACATAACTTTTAGCTTCTCAACGGCCCTGGAAGATCACAAATCACAATCACAAGAGTGTTTTTTACCAAAACTGACGTCCACATTTGCAGCGAACAGGTTTAGCATCAGGATATTGAACTTTAACAACATGGTGGCAGTCTGGAGCAGGACACCATTTTAACAGTCGATTACACTACAAAATAAAATGAGACAACATGACACACAGAACTACCAGGAAAAGAGACTCTCCCCAACAACCTAGTCAGTTTCTTTTCAGCCCTTCCCCGCAGCTCCACATTGTCCCTGTGTCCTTTAAGCTTAAGTGTCTCCAGGTATGTCCACACTGCAAATAAAACCTGCAGCTGGCCCACACCAGATGACTTAGGTTCAAACCTCCCCTTGACAAGACACATACGTTCTCAATCCCTGTGGTAATACACCCCACTGCTCGGTTTGCATTTGTACTGTAGCCACCAATGGACTTCTACACATTACAAACCCCTGGAGATTGTAACAGGACATGCCCAATGTTACATTAGTGCAATGTAAAGAAGACTGATTTCAACAAGAGTCAAGATGTGAAAGTTTGACTGCATCCTTAATTTTCCCAAGCTATTTCTGATTAACAGAACAGGCTGTTTACAGTATACCTGAAAATACACAACACAGGTGCAGTGAGGTAGTTAATGAATTGAAAACTTCCCAACTTGTGTCTTTAAATCTTAGTTTCTGAAAGTGGGTTTATTCATCCCTAGTTAGAACATATGAATATTTTATTCAAAGCTGTTATACAGCTTCATGTCTTACAGACTGTCACCTGGGGGGTCTCTACATTTTAATGCATGGTATATCCTGGTTCTGAGGCTGTAAAACATTTACCCAAATACAGTGATTACCATCTTGGAAAACAATGGGCGATTCATCCTGAAAAGGATTTAATGTAACACCTACTGCATTTTCCTCATACTGTGGCAGTACATTTCTAAATTCTAGGTACTATTCCATGGTACCCTTCCTCCCCCACGCAGCACATGCCTTTCTGGGTCAAGTGTCTTCCCATAACTCTGGGTTTAATATTTTCCCCATAATTGTACATAGGCTAAATGGTCTATAAACACTTGCTGCCAGAGTCCTGTCTTGTTACAACTGATTAGATCATCTCCGGAGCAGAAAACTATAGCCACTGAACTTGGGCAGCTTGGAACATAATGGCCATAACAGAGTCAATGACAAATGCCTGCCCATTTCAAAAAAAGCAGAACCATAAGAATAGGAAAAATTCTGACCCACAAATTCTCACATGCATATCTCCTGCCACTATTTAAAAATCTACACTGCCCCCCAGTACCTGGCCTGATTGACATCAAGTGTTAACAAGGGGAGCCCTTTGACGTAAACAGAAATGCACCCCCCCCATGTAACAGCAACCATTGAACCATATAATTGAATCAAAAACTTGTCCAATACACCACTACACATGGAAATAATCAAAGATGGTTAACAAAGTCTTCCTGTGTCTGTGCAGAAGAATAAAAAGATTAGAATAATCATTTCTTTCATTAAAAAATTGCAATTAAACTCACCTCTACAAAACTATTAGTTATTAAATGCTGGTACTTTAATTTAACCTTTGAATCTGTGATCAGACGCCTATGGAAAGGAGAGAAATGCAAAAAAATTAATTGTAGTAGAAAACCACATTTCTTTGCACACAGTCAACTAAAGAAAGAGACTGTGTATTAACACTGGTTGCTTTCCCAGATGCTTTCAGTTACATGGTAGGGATGTAAAAGTTTCACTAGTTAACTGATAAGTGATGCTTATCAGTTCTGGTTAACAGTTAAACTCCTGTGGGCTGCCAACAACTTGTGGGGCCAGAGGCTGGTGCAACCAGCAGCCCACAAAGCCGGCAGCCCACGGGGGCTGGAACTGGCATGAACTGGAGACTGGAGGCAGGTGGGGCTCGGAGCCAGAGACTTGTGCGGCCAGGAGCTAGCAAAGCTGGAAGCCCATGGGGGCTGGAGGCTAGCAGGGCTAGCAGCCCGCGGCACTCGTTCAACAGTGTAAAAGATTTACATTTCAGTTACACAGTTAGTATTTTTAGAAGTTTTTTACATCCCTATTACACATACCCATGTATCAGGATCCACAAACTAAGGACACTTACCTGTTTCCTATTTGTGCAACATTAGAACACCACAATAGCAACAATGTCACTCTTACAGCTTTCCTTTCTGAGCCATAATGCAGAAGCACAAATAACAGTTGTACAGTTCAAGTTAAGTCTGGTTTGAGACATGCACTTGTATTTTTCTAAGGCTTTCCTGAAGGCTCCAGGAAGTACAATAAGCAATTTTGCTAATTTTAGTCATGGTAGATTTGTATGTTTCCTTTAAACCTCTTTCAAAACCAGAATGCACTTGCTGCACTGCTGACCCGCAGCAGGTATGTCCAAATGTTATTTCAATGGAATGTTAATGATCATCAATTTAAACCTTAATGGGATATTGCGGATATACTCAGATACAGAAAAGCAACCAATTAAAGCTGCAAGATCACCACAATACACAGTCTTCTGGACAATGGCAAAAGCAAACAACATCTCATTAAATCAATCATTTCAATTGTTCAAAGGTTTTAAGGGAGTACAGGAGCACTCAATTATTAATCTAACTCTGGGTTTTAACACTGTGGTGGATATACTGCGTTTAGGACTGATGCACTGTAAATAAGTACATTAACTTACATATTTCTGAAAACACATGCACAGGACTTCTAGGGCTGTCAATCGCAGTTAACGCACGCAATTAATGCAAACAAATTAACAAGTGCAAATATAAGTAATCCAAAATATAAAGTGAGCGCTTTAACCTTTGTTTCCTGTGTTGTAACAAATAAATTTACAAATATAGAAAAGCATCCAAAATATTTACAACATTTAAATTGGTATGTATCATTAAAACTGCAATTACTCACAGCAGTTAAATCTAACAATTGACTTTTAAAAATTGTTTGACAGCCCTAACGCCTTCAGGTGTACAAGGCAGCACAGCTGTGACTCGCTGGGGACTGTGACAATATCCTTTTGAGTGTTTAAAATCTCAACCTATGAAACGGGAATAATTTAAGCTTTGCACAATTTATGGTTAAACACAATCACTTACTGGCGCTCCAGAAATCCCAGGCACACCTGCACCCTGAACACTCTGTGCAGGAGTTAAAAAAGGTTCAGAAAAGGGCAACAAAAATGATTAAGGGGATGGAACAGCTGCCATACAAGCAGAGATTAATAAGACTGGGACTTTACAGCTTGGAAAAGAGACGACTAAGGGGAGAGATGATAGAGGTCTATAAAATCATGATTGCTGTAAGAAAGTGAAGGAAGAATTATTTGTTCCTTCCCATAACACAAGAACTAGGATTCAGCAAATGAAATTAATAGGTAGCAGATTTAAAAATAAACAAAAGGAAGTATTTCTTCACAATGCACAGTCAATTTGTGGAACTCCTTGCTAGAGGCTGTTGTAAAGGCCAAGACTATAACAGGGTTCAAAAAAGAGCTAGATATTAATGGAAGATAAGTCCATCAGTGGCTATTAGCCAGGATGGACAGGGATGGTGTCCAACTGGGAAGGGGTGACGGGAGGGATCACTTGAGTATTACCTGTTCTATTTGCTCCTTCTGGGGCACGTGTGGCAGTTCTTGTAAACACTAACAAACTTTACATGACTTTTCTGCATACATACATGCTAGCCTGTTTATAGCCAAAGGGCCACTTAGAAGTAAATACTGAAATTAACACACAATATTTATAAACACACAATAAATATTGTAATAGCGAGCTTTTCTATGGGACCTGTCATCCATAGAGGTGTGTTCGCTTCATGTAAGCAGAGCTTTCACAAGCTCATAGTGTAATAGATTGAAATGAATACGCAACGAATTGTACAGCGAGCCAAACAAACTCGAGCACTTTCAATACTTGTAAGTGCTAGACCTAATGAAAAGTATAAGAATTGTGAATACACTGCATGGGATTTTCAATTTATGTCTTCAAGTATGTCAAAAACTTCTATCATCATTCAGGACCAAGTCCATAGCTAGTTTACCAGTTTTTAAATGAAGCTATTGGTTACCTGAGAAAACAGTGAATTTTAATTTGACTCGTGATATACGTGTATGGAAGTTTACTAATAAGTTCACCTTTGGGAAGAGAATAGAAACGATAAATTTCAGCTCCAAATTTTCCAAATGCTACAAATAACCAAAGACAAAACCCTCAAACATAACTAGAATACAGCTAATATGGCACTAGAATTTATATTTATCAAACTAGGCAAATAATCCACTTTCACAATTGCACTGTGCTTCTGTCTGATGGGTTTGAAAGTGTAATGTTTAAGTGACAACTGCATTTCTATGTCATTCATCTGAGGATCACAAATTCCTTAAGTGGTTGGGTGTTAATGCCATTTGAGAGACATGGAAACTGAGGCAGCCAATTCCCAGCTCCCCTGCTCTAGCCAAGCTTCCTTCCTTAAACTAAGTTAACTTGCAGACTGATCTCTCTGAAGAAACTGAGCAGAAGCAGCACCTGCTTGACAATTTGTTACCCACTGACCTCTACCAACAACAGGAAATAAAACATATTCTGAGGAAATGTTTTTACCACAGCTCCATTAAACTTCACCCAAGCACAGTAGTCACAGATCACAGAGAGGTAGCCGGTAAAACAAAAAAAGCAGTCATGTAGCACTTGAAGACTAACAAAATCGTTTATTAGGTGATGAGCTTTCATGGGGTAGACCATTCACTTTCAAAATATGATCTGAAGAAGTGGGCCTGCCCCACAAAAGCTTATCACCTAATAAACTATCTTGTTAGTCTTTAAAGTGCCACATGACTGTGTGTGTTTTACCAAGCACAGTAGTGATCCTTCAACTGTGTGGTAGTTGTCTTGACCAACTGATAAGGTTTAAAACATTACTGCATTACCAAATATTTTGCTGTCTATGGAACTTAAGACCTAGAGCAGTAGAAGTACAGCAGGATGATGTGCTATGGAAAGAGGTAGCTAGTTTGGATCAGAGCACCCAGCACTGAAAACTCAGCTAGTTCTGTCCGCTCAGTGGTAGCAGGACAACCACTAGTATGGCTGATGTTAAAAACAAGACACTAATATTGGAGAGTAAGCACTTCTGACTTGCTGCATCCTCCCCTCTCTCACCGAGTTCCTCAACACTGTCCTTTCAATTTTGTCAGAGCCTTCTTAGCACTAGGCCAAATGGGAAGATCTGCAGATACTAAACTGTTCGAGATAGTTAAGACCACAGCAGACTGGGAAGAGCTTCAAAAAGATCTCAAAACTAAGTGACTGGACAACAAAATGGAAAATGACATTTAATGTTGAGAAATGTAAAGTAATGCCCATTGGAAAAAATAATCCCAACTATACATACAATATGATGGGGACTAATTTGTGTACTAGTACTCGAGAGATCTTGGAGTCACTGGGGATAATTCTCCAAAAAGATCCACTCAGTGTGCAGCGGCAGTGAAAAAAAGCAAATAGAATGCTAGGAATCATTAAAAAAGGGATAGAGAATAAGACAGAGATTATTTTATTGCCTCTATATAAAATCATGGTACGCCCACATCTGGAATACTGCATACAGATGTGATTGACTCATCTCAAAAAAGATATATTGGCATTGGAACTAGGGGGTCACCAAATGAAATGAATAGGCAGCAGCAGCAGGTTTAAAACAAGCAAAAGGAAGTTTTTCTTCACTCAGCGCACAGCCAACCTGTGGAACCACTTGCCACAGGAGGTTGTGAAGACCAGAACTTTAAAAGGGTTCAAGAAAGAACTAGACACATTCATGGAGGTTAGGTCCATCAATGGCTATGAGCCAGGATGGGTAGAAACGGTGTCCCTAGCTTCTGTCATGGCTAGGAATGGATGACAGGAAGAGTATCATGTGATGATTCCCTGTTGTGATCCCTCCCTCTGGGGCATCTAGAATTGGCCATTGTCACAAGACAGGATACTGGGCTGGATGGACCTCTGGTCTGATCTAGTCCGGCCGTTCTTATAGGAACAGGACACGTTGTACCATAGAACTTCACCATAAGTTGTAGAGAAGCTGAGCAGGCAGATTTTTGCTGGTTGCTACAGGATGGCAGAGGCTACATGACAGCAGCAGTCATTTGGCACCAGTAATAACAAAAGCAACAACGTACATGTACGTGAAAGCAATACCAGCAGCATTAGACAGGGTGGGGGGGGGGACCAGAAGAGGTTACCTCCAGCTGGCTTGAAGGACTGGAAAGCTTTGAGATGACAACTTTCTTCCTCCTCTCACACAAGATCAATGGCTACAAGGGCCATACGAAGCATCCCCGGCAAACCCGCAGCTACACTGATGATCTGGACAGTCTCTCCTCGCTGCGGAAATTGGCCTGCTCACCTGAAGCACAGCTTAGAGACCCTCTGCCTCAGGCAGGGCAAGGTGGAGCTGGGTCTGTGCTTCCTCTGTGTGTATGGGGTAAAGAAACCCTGAAAAGTGTGTTCTTGTCATTAAAGCTTTTCCCTTTAGCAGGAGAAATTCAGCCCTTTGTAGTCGGGAAGGCTAGGGCTGGAGAGCTAGAGAAATGGTGACTTCACAGGAGCTCAGAATGGAAGTGGAACAATTGGCAGGGCAGGGCAGGGCTTTTGAGTCAGACTAGCAAAAACTACTTTGGTTTGCAGCGGCTTCATTCCAACTAATAGCCTGAAGCATCTGAAAGGGTGAGCCGCCTCAAAGTTCAGTGAGAGCAGGGTGGGGACCCTACAGCCCGCAGCTTGCCTTTATTCAGCCCATGAGGCTCGGGGTTCCTGTCCCCTGCATGGGGCCTGATCTACACAAGTGGTGGGTCAGCCCATGGGCTCAGCCTGGCGGGGGGAGGGCAGCAGCTCTGTGTGCTGCAGGCAATTACTCCCTGAGGCCCTGCAGCGTGTAGGCACCCCGATTCCCTGCTCCCTCCCATCCAGACCCCATCCCGCCTGCCCAGACCCTGCACCCTCAAGCCTACTCCAACGCTTCCCTTGCCTTCCAGATCCTGTCTCCCCCCCCCCC